>CANUEY010133675.1:0-142086 GCA_948099555.1 Croton setiger
TATTTTGAAACAAAGTGTTAAGGTGTAATCCAACAGTTTATGGAAATGATTTTTCGGACGTAAAAATTAATTACTTAAATAAGAATAAAAAGATAATCAATTATCATTTTTTTTTTTAAAGTTATCTATAATGTTAACTAGTTATTTGTAATATTTTAAAAATTAAAAGTTAATAATTTTTATAATAAATATTTTTTTAAATTATACTAATTAATCATTTAACGACTTCATCAACTTTAGGAAAGAAAATAAATTATTAACATTTAACACATAAAAATATGAAAATCTATTTTCAATACTATTGTGGAAGACATCTATATGTCAGGAAAATAAATAATTGGATTTCCCTTTTATTATAATAAAAAAAATTTACATAAATTTAGGAGGGTTTGACTTCTAGGTTCTTGAATAGTTGAACAGAAAATGATGAAAACAATAATAAAGAATAAAATTAGAATGATGATAAAAATATTAAAACTAAAGACATAGTTTTCTCTAACAAACGTCACAAATACTTCATAACAACCGCATTATATAAACTATCACGAGGATCAGGATCCTGTTTCCCATTACATAAGCTCATAATTATTTCACATTACTCCTTTACAAATTAATATGTAAAATCAAAATATAAATTTAATTTTAAACTGCATATACTATTCTTCATTCACATGAAATAATAACTCTTCATATTAGTTTAAAATAAAATAAAATAACTATATTTGTCGGCTGGCGTAAATCAAGCTTAAAATCTGATATTAGGCTTATCTAATTGACAAAATAAAATCGGATTATCTTTTTTATTTTATTCATTGGACGAAACGACAGCGAAAATATATATATATATATAAAGGCAACTTCTAGATTAGTGGCTACTCTTTTTTTTTTTTTTAAAAAAAAAAAAAAAAAACTCTTCTAGATTAGTAGCTGCAGACAAAAAGCAAGACTCCAATTTTATATTATTAAAAAAAATCCTGTAAGTAATGAATGAGGAATAAACGTGTTGGTAAGTTGGAGTTTAGCGTTGACACAAGTTAATACAAGCAATATTATTTATGAATGTTAATATTAGGTACGTACGTGTAATATAAATTCGTTATTAGGTGCATGAAAATTGATTGTTTGGTTTGGTGTAAATGTAATCTAAGTTAGCTCGTCATGCAATGCATACATCAATTAATTAATAATATGAGTATTTATTTATTTTTGATTCGAATTTAATGTTAGTATATAAGATTATGCAATCTTAATCAAATGTTTTATTTAGACATTCTTTCACAAGTTTTCCCTATCTTTTTTCCCTTAATAATCCTTGTATCGTCCATGGTTCAATTAATATGGTACAATAAACCCTAAAACTCGAATTATGAATTTGACTAAAATGTAATGATGTTCACATAACATTTCTTGTAATGATTAATGTTTTAACTATCTAACTTGGTTTAACTCAGAATAAATTATGGATCAATCTCCTTCAACTAAAACAAAACCTATTACTTAGCCTTAATTAATTGTAAATCCCCGTCTTATTAAACTATATAGAAAGTTATGATCAATTTAGGCCAGTCTACTTTTAATGAAATGGAAAAAGTGTTTCATATTGTTTATACTTTTTCCTTTAACTTATAAAAAGTGACATTTTACTATTTTTTTTTTTAAAATAACTTAAAAATCTAAAAAATTCAAATAAATAAGTAATAAATAATTTTTTTAAAAAAACAAGAGGGTCAATTTTTAGATACTATTAGTTTTCAAAAGCATGTAATTTCAGAAAAATTATTTTGTCTAAAAATATTAAGAATCAATTTTTTAATTTTTAAATTAATGTTTTCTATCGAAATTTAAAAATCTACAAACAATAGATTTTAATTTTTTATTATTATATTTCTTATTTCTCATATTACTATTAAAATTTATTTTATTTTTTTAAAGTAATAATTTTTAAATTAAAAATTGTTTTTAAGCAGAAAGTAAAACATCCCCCAAATCAAATCACCGCGGAATTTATGTGATACTATAAGGGAACTTGCACGGACTCATCCTAGTTTTGCTTTTGTGGGAAGACACTATAATATCGATTCTCAGAGACTAGATGAAGGTCCAGATTTATTTGCTTTGCACTTGTAGTATTACTGCTGCCATACTAGTACTATATAGAGCTCGGAACAACAAATAAGAGAATTTAGACATGCCACCATGGATCTTGACCTCCACTATTTGTCTCGGCTATTTCAATCCTTTAACACCCACCCCCCATTCAATTCGGCAAACCAAACAACTGCATCTTCTCTTATTCAAAAAGTGTTTCATAAACTCAGCTATTTGACTTGCAAAACGCCTTCTTCAAATGTATAATAGGTGTGTCAGTCTAATTGATGCGCACAAACTGCTTGATGAAATGACCAACAGAAACTACTTCTCTTGGAAGACAATAGTAGAAGGCTGCATATTAAATTTGCAAACTGAAATTGTTATTATAAGAAAATCGAAGATTACAGAAAGATACAAGACTTCAAAGAAAGAAAGAAAGAAAGAAGAAATCAGAATTACAAAGTTCACTTTCTTCTTTTTGCTTGCTGCCTATATATATCTATTTCTTCCTAACTGTTTACGGAATCCAAAACTAATTACAAATTAACAAAGTAAAATCTGTTGGAGAATGCTTGATGACACTTCCTTCATGTTGCTGAGCCGGAGTCTTCCTAACTGTTTTGTAACAGAATGAAATGGGGTGAAGAAAGAAGAAGATCACGCGTGTGCCTCATGCTTCTGTTTGTATCTTTTAATTGAAACGACGACGTTCCACGTCATTTACCTCTTTAATGAATTTCTAATGAAACGGTACCGTTCTTCATGTCTTCAACCTTTCTCAATCTGTTTCTTCAATTTGTATTCTTCCTTCCTTCCCGCCATTAATGTTGATGACGTTGGTAACTCCTGTTTCTTATCCAATACTGCATGAAGTCTGAAAACAAAGAAAAAGCGTTGCAGCTCTTTGATTTGATGCCCTACAAAATTGAGTACTCTTGGAACTTGGACATTTCAGGGTTTGTTAAAGCTGATGAGCTAGGTCTTACTAGGAGATTCTTTAATGAAATGCCAAGGAGAAATGGGATTGCTTGGAATTCGATGATTCATGGGTACACTAAAAATGGGTTTTCAAGGTAAGCTGTTGAGTTGTTAAAAGAACTGAATTTGAAGCCTTTTGAAGAACCATGTGATGATGTTTTTGTATTGGCCGCTGTTTATTGGTGCTTGTACTGATTTTGGAGCAATTGAATGCGGCAAACAAATACATGCCCGAATTCTTATTGATCACCTGGAATTTGACTCTGTCTTGGCTTGTTCATTGATCAATTTGTATGGTAAATGTGGTGATTTAAACAGCACAAATTATGTTTTGAATATGATGGAGGGGGTGAATGACTTTTCTTTATCAGCATTAATCACATGCTATGCAAATTGTGGTAGAATGCTTATGCTATAAAAATAATTGATAGAAAAAATAATCCATGTCTTGTGGTATGGAACTCGTTGATTTCTGGATATGTTAGCTATACCTTGGATGTGGATGCATTTTTAACCTTCAAGGATACTTTGAGAAATGGAATTCCGCTAGACTATACCACAGTAGCAATTATTTTGAGTGCATGCAGTAGCTTTGGGAACATTCAACACGGTAAACAAATGCATGCCTATGCTTGTAAAAGTTGGAATAGTTGATGGCACTATTATTGCTTCTACTTTTATTGATACATATTCAAAACGTGGAAGTCCCGCTGATGCTTGCAAATTATTCAGTGAGCTCAAAGTTTATAACACAATTATGCTCAACTCGATGATCACAGTTTATAGCAATTACGGTAGAATTGAAGATGCAAAAGAGATCTTCAAAACAATGCCTAATAAAAGCTTGATATCTTGGAACTCTATGATAGTGGGCCTTGCCCAAAATGGTTGTCCAATAGAAGCGTTGGATATCTTTTTGATGAATAAGCTGGATTCGAGAATGGACAGGTTTAGTTTTGCCAGTGTGATCAGTGCCTCTGGTGGTATCTTTTCACTTGAGCTTGGTGAACAGGTTTTCGCAAGAGCAGTTATGGTTGGTCTTAAATCTGATCAGGTTGTTTCTACCTCCCTTGTTGATTTTTATTGCAAATGTAGTTATGTTGAAAATTGCAGAAAAATATTTGATATGATGATCAAATCTGATCGGGTCTCCTGGAAATTCAATACTGATGGGGTATGCTACAAATTGTTATGGATGGTAAGTACTGACACTTTTCAATAAAATGAAGCACGCTGGAGTAAGGCCATGTGATATTACATTTATAAGAGTTTATCATCTAGTGATCATTGTAGATTGGTAGGAGCAATGGAAATGGTTTATTATAATATTATGAAAGATAATTATCGTATTGAACCAGGAATTGAGAATTATTCCTGTATGATTGATCTTTTGGTGCGTTCTGGTCGCCCATGGGAAGCAGTGAATCTTCTTGAGAATGTCTCTCAAAGCAAATGCCAGCATGTGGTCATCTGTGTTGAGGGGCTGTGTGGCTCAAGGAGATAAGGATCTTGGAAAAGGTGGCAACTTGAATCATTGAGCTTGACTCTGAGAGCTCGAGCCCATATGTGAAGCTATCTGGCCTGCTTGCTAACTCTGGTGACTGGGAAAGTTCTGTGCTGATTAGAAAGGTAAGGAGAGAGAAGCAAGTAAAAAAATATCCTGTTTTTAGTTGGGCTGATTGAACAAGAATACAAGATATTTGGAAAATGCTAGTAGTCAGTGCATTTTTTATCTCCATTTTCACAAGGAGAATTCAAATTTTCACGTGTTCAATCACACTTTGATTAATTCGAAACTAAAGAGAATCTCATTTCGGAGTAACTGAACTTCTGCAGTTATTACTGAATCAGGTCAGAATTCCTCGTATGTACTATATTATCAAGGCCGGTCTTATGGTGTCACAATCACAGGGCTACCATTTTCTTTGCAGCTCAGTTATGAGGAATTCCATAAAACTAAGATTACCACCGTTTCGAAACTGAAAACAACATGAATACCTTCGGTTATGGACTTTAATGACAGACACCATTTCGTTGCTATTTCGAAGTTTATCCTTATTATTTATTGAGGCACATTACGAGTTACCTTCTGCTGTAAGTATTGATGTTTCCCACTTGAATCAGAACATTGTTGGAAAACTATGAGTATCTTTGAATAGAAAACCAAGATGTTGCACTGATGTCTGAGTCATTTTTCTGCCATTTTAAGAGATTATATATGGTCATGGAGAAGCTGGGGAGGATTAAAACCCTCTAAAATTCTTTGAAAAAACACAGTTTTTGGCTGGAGAGGTGCAATTATGAGTTACAATGGAATGTGCATTTTTTTTTTTTTTTTGAGGAAGGAGAAAGATTTCTTATTGTAAATAAGCTCAAGAATGTATCATATACACTTGGAAACATTAGACATAATAGTTGCAGGAATTCCCTTCCTCTTTCCTTTTTCTTTTGAACTTAACATAAAAATATGTAAAATAAAAGATCATATATGCCTTTAACAAAAAAAATAAAAGTACATGCTAATTGTGTAAATTTATAATTTTAAGAATTTTTATTGAATGTACATGCTGATTAATAGTGTAATCTCAGCTATTGATTAAAACTTTTTCTGACAACAAATGCTATTGATTAAAACATGAAAATGTTGGTTCCATTTTATTAATTTAAAAAATTAGGAGGTAACTAATTTTTTTTTTAAAATAATTATCTATTGGAATTTAATTGAAAAAAAATTTTCTATATTTTTATGACATTAAAAAAAATTGTATATTGCAATAAGTAATTAGTTCACATCAAATTAAAATTAGACCATTCATGTTTCTCAAAAGAAAAAAAAAAAAAAAGACCATTCTTCGTTAGCAAGAAGGGAGCCTTAATTAAAAATTGGGTTCCCACAGACCTACCCTTTTGAACTGGCGTGGTGGCGCGGAATTATTGCTTGGACAGGGGATAAGTGCGTCTGAAAATCAATTACGCTCGTCCTCAATTTATGCTTTCTTCTATCTGTGTTTATTTATGATTATGAACCACGAAATAGTGTGCTACTATTTTGCTATGTTTGTTGTTTAGCTACCCTAGAGTAATCTGCTATGTTTCCTTTTTTATGAGGGAAAGAACACAGCATTTGTATGTGCCCTCTTCTAAATCAAACACAAAGAGTTTATCAGACCACTGTCTCCTATTACTCTCGTATCATATCCCATTGTTTATCAGTAAAGTCGTTAACTTTTGCTAAGATTATTCATTCTCAGTTGTTAAAGTCTGGGTTTAATAGTCATACTTTTCTGGGTAACCAATGTCTTGATCTGTACTGTCAGTGTTCTGGTTCTTTTGATGATATTCTGACAGTATTTAGTGATATAACCTGTAAAAATACCATAACTTGGAACATATGTTTGAAAGGTATGCTGAAGTTTGGCCATTTTGACTTTGGACGATCCCTGTTCGATGAAATGCCTGAAAGAGATGTTGTTAGTTGGAATTCCATGATTTCGGGCTTTGCTTCATATGGGTATCTTGATTCTGCATTGGGAATGTTTCGAGAAATGCAATATGTGGGTGTCAGACCAAGTGGGTTCACTTACTCGATTATGTTGTCCTTGGTTTCTAGTGCTCTCCACGGGAAAGAACTTCATGGTAGCTTGATTCGAGGTGGGATGGGTGCACTGAATGTGGTGATTGGGAACTCCTTGGTTGACATGTATGGGAAGATTGGTCATGTCAATTATGCTTTTACAGTGTTCTTGACAATGCAAGATTTGGATGTTATCACTTGGAATTCATTGATTTCAGGATTCTGCAAATCAGGAAATGGAGAAATGGCTTTAAATCTCTTTGGCTTGATGAGATCCTCAGGATATTCACCAGATGAATTTACATGTTCAGCATTGATCAATTCTTGCTCTAACTTGCGAAATTTGGAACAGGGTAAGCAAATTTTTGCTTTTTGTCTCAAGTTGGGATTTCTTTGTAACACCGTAGTTTCAAGTGCTGCCATTGACCTGTTTTCCAGTTGTAACAGATTGAAGGATTCAGTAAAGCTCTTTGATGAGCTAGAACAACGGGATTCTGCACTACTTAATTCCATGATTTCAAGCTATGCAGGGTGTGGTTTCGAGGAGGATGCTCTCCAACTCTTTGTGCTTTCTTGGAGGGAGAATATTAGGCCTACTGACTTCACAATGAGCTGTGTTCTGACATGCATTTCCATGTTCCCTGCAGAGCTAGGGGCTCAGGTGCACTCCTTAGTGGTTAAATTAGGTTTTGAGTTAGATGATATTGTTGCTAGCTCACTTGTTGAGATGTATGCTAAATTTGGATTGATTGATTATGCCATGGAAATCTTTAAGAAAATTATTACAAGAGATTTGATATCCTGGAATACGATGATTATGGGTTTGGCTCACAATGGAAGAGTGCTTGAGACACTAGAAATTTATGAGCAACTATTGAGTAGAGGCCCGCCACCAGATCGAATAACATTAGCTGGTGTTCTACTAGCTTGCAGCTATGGAGATCTTCTTGATGAAGGAATGATTATATTTTCATCAATGCAAGAAAGTTTCAGGGTTATTCCTGGGTATGAGCACTACGCTTGCATTGTGGACTTGCTATGTCGAGCTGGGAGGTTTTATGAAGCAATGCAAATAACAGAAGGAACGCCCTATGAACCTAGTTCTTTAATTTTGAGATCAGTACTTCATACTTGTCTTATTCATGGAGATCTGAAACTGGCAGAGAGGGTGGCAGAAAGGTTATCCGACCTGGAACCTCAATCATCTTTGTCTTATTGGGTGTTGGCTCAAATATATCAAGCAAGGGGGCAATGGGAGGGCATGGTTCGCATCAGGAAAACCATGGAAAGCAAAAGGATGAAGATAGTGACTGGATGCAGTTGGATTGGGATAAGAAACCATGTATATACTTTCAATGCACATCAATTACAACATTGTGGAGGTGAACAAGTGTATTTGTTATTAAGATTGCTGGATTGGCAGGTAGATAATGAAGGTCTTTAGTAGCATGATACATGTTGGCTAAGATGAGTTTTTTTCTTCAGTGCGGCTATATGAAATGTAATGCAAGATTCCACACATTCATCATGATGTAGAATTGTGTGGCGACTCTATCTGGTACCAATACTGAAGTCTGGTAGAGTGAACTTATAGTCAGAAGAACTGCAGTTATCCATTCCATTGTGTTATATTCTACCCTTTGTTGGTGTCAAGAAAAGCCAATACTTTACGTTATTTATTGGAGAAGAGAAGCCAGCACTTGGAAATATTTACTGGTTCTCCAAGATTGCAATGTTTCTATCACTAAACCTTTATTGAACCAATCAAATGGAGACCTGAAACAGGAGCATTGTGCCAGCTTAGCATTCTATAACATACTGTATTTAAGAGAACAAGCCTCAGTGTTAAACCTAACAGAATTCGAGGTATGTTTTTATAATAAAAACAAGTGATGTTTAGTGGTGTTGCACTTGAACAATATATCAGTGCCTTGAATTACCAATTTATTTTTTTTTATTTTTTTTATGGCAGCATAAAGTGTGGTAAAATTAGTATACCTATAACATGTGCGGCTGAAGTAGCAAGACAACTGTTAATGTGTATTTTAAGTTTGGTTTTTTCAGGTAGTTTAACTTTGAAAAGATTTATTTGTGTGCAATGTCTCTTGTACTCGCAGACACCTCCACAGATTTTAACTCCTAAAGCTAGCTACCAAACGAGGAGTCTTTGTTCTTCAATATAAGAAATGTGTTCAGTCCAAGAAGAATAAAGAAAACAAACCAAAAATACCTAAGGGATTTTGGAGTTATATTGTGATTTCTTTTGTGGATGTTTCACAAAGAATGTACTCTGTTAATTCAGTCCTGTAGTTGTTACTGGTGTCTCTTTTGTATAACTATCTAACACGTCACATGTCTATTATTTTCATGCAGCTTGGAATTGCAGGTGACTTGAAGAAAAAAAAGTTCCTACAGTGTAAATTCATAGCAGTATGGTTTATGAAAGAGAGCACAGCTGGACATTTGCAGGTACATACTTCAATGTTCAGGGTTGATAATTGCTCTCCTACGTGCAATTGCTAGCTTGCTAGATGTATGCTTTCAATTCTTTTAATTTGATAATTTTGTTGTCTCCATAGTTATAAAAATTAAGAATTGGAAATTGGAAGAAATAAGAGGAGGAATGGTGGTCCGCTGTCAGGATTTTTCCACAGGTTTGTACTTGCATTATTATTCTGAAAATATCAAATAGAGGCAATGTTTGTCTTTCATAGATTATTTACTACATGGTATCAAAGCCGCGCGGGTTAAACACTTTCTTCTATATGGTTATGCCAAAATCAATCAATTTAAATAATTAATTTTCAAATTCCTGATCTTCTTCTTCCCTTATACTTCTCACCCTCCTTACGCATATTACCAAATTACTATCAACCTAAATTCATCAAATTAAAAGGCTCATGCTTTATCATGATTGTGTTAGGTGACACTTTGATCCGTTGGCTGTCTTTCTTTTTATGAAGATTTTTATTCAACTTCAGAAAGCCTAACAACAGCTCCTCTTCTAAACGGAGTTTAGCAAATAGCATCAAACAATTTAATAGACAACCACATAGGCGGAGAATTAAGCAATATCAGTAACTGATCACAATCATGCCCCAAATGAGCTAAAGCATCAGCGCATCCTGAGCATGAGCTATATCAGACTTCCCAATCCCGCTTGAGCACCTTATTGATATTAGAGACAAGATTAACGAATGAAAGGGGTGCCTAAGCATTCAAACTCAACATGTTGACAGCCTGCAAATTATCACTCTCAATTTCAAGCTTCCTAATATTAGATCTTAGGCAATCAAAATTTCATGAGAGATCACCCATAGTTCTGTTTAGGAATGATTTGATCGATCACATCGTACGTGTCTTGGTCTAGATATGGACCATTCATACGTAATATTGAATTGAAATTAAATTATGTCCCGTGTTTTTTGTTTACTTATTTAGACTATTGAAGATAATGATAAATTTGGGGCCAGTAACATCTTTTGCACCGGAAGTATCATAAGTTGTCACTTTTAGCCGTTCGATCAAGTAATAGTACATTGTGCACACTAATGGTATGTGCGTGAACACTTTAAAAGACCTCCAAAACCACGTCATTTTTTGTGTTAATTATGTAAACTCTTACTCCTCATTCAGACATTTCTTCACACAATTGGGGCGCGCTTATCTTCTTGATTAATCTGCAATGGCATCTTCAAGGATCCATCTTCTCCCCGTATTTTTCATCTTCTGCGTCCTTTTTTATCAATCACCAAGTCAAATGCCATGGTAAGCTTTTCTACATTTATAATTTGTTTCTCAGTTTTATTTTTAGACATTTCAAGACTATCTTTTTCCTTTTTTTCTTTAGTTTCTGTGTATTTTTTGTGTGTTTATTATATAGAAACTTGTGTTTGTATGAGATCCAGTTATCAGTTTGATTTGAGCATAGGTGGTTTTGATAATATATACTGCTTTCATTTGTAATTTTGTAGAATTGCATTGAATAATTGATTCTCTGTGATGTCTACTACTCATTAGGCATTTCTTCGGACACTTGGAGTGCACTTCGTCAAACCTCCTTACCGACTTCCAATTCCAACTCCCTACATATGCATCGGATACTCATTATGATGTGACAAAAACATTAGACGTATGGGCTATAAAATGGTGAGGAATTGAAGCTTTTCCCTTGTTATTAATCATAGTTAACAATTTTCATAGAGGAATTTTTCTCAAGAGCATGCATATAAAGTAATTTTCACAATTTTCACAAAGTTGCAATTTTCATAGAATTGACAAAAAAGAGAGCTTTACGAATGACTCATTTATATATATAAAAAGTCCAGAGTTGCAATTTTCACAGGCATCAAATACAAAAAATCATAGAACTTGCCCAGTGTATTCATTATCATCACCGCTTTAATCATATTTTCTCTTTAATTTGATTCTAACTGCAACTGAGGATATCATTATCTTCAGGTGATCTCATGACTGAAGCTGGACGATCGGTTTCAACTGCAGAAATTGGCGGTTCATGGTCGACTGCGCGACTACTCCACCACTACGTTAATTGCTATAATGCTGGAAACAAAATAGCATGATAAAGTAATACTATTAACAACGATTCCATTATCTGAAATTTTATATGATTGAGATATTATTTGATGTTCTTTCTACTTCTACTTGAATCATTCCAAGAGTTTGCAATTCTAATCACATAATGCACTTTAGAACTATAAAGCATTCGTTACCTTGTGATGGTGCACACTATTAAGCATTAAACTATAATCTGGAGCAAGCTTGATTTTCTGCTGAAAGGATGAATGATAAGATAAATTTATGTTCTTCCTGAATTATTGAATTACAAATTCTCCAAAATACTTCTTGTAGTCTTCTTGCCCCTTGTGTTTCTTAACAGCTTTCACAAGCTGTCGACCCACCTTCATAGCTTCACTACTCATTTCCAATAGCTCGTGACGATCTTAGGCAATGATCGCAGGCAGAGGTAGAAGAGTGGCGGATGGATAGTGAAAACGGCTTGAGAGTGTTTTTGTAGGGGGACTCTTTGATTAACATTGAAACGCTGTCGTTGGTAAGTTGGAGACTTGTTCACGCGCAAACCCTTTGTTTGCACGCCACCTTCCGGTTTCTAGTGGACGGAATGGACATATTTTAAATACTTCAATGGCTAAAAGGTACCGCAACTTATGATAGTTCCGATGTTATTGGCCTAAATTTGGTGTAGATAATTTTTGAAAATTTTCATTTTTAGCGTTTGATTTAAACACATGGCACGTCTGAAAGTTGGTGGGAAGATTGAAGCCCACAATAATGAGCCAATTTTTGCTTAAATGGCGATGATTAGCAATCTAAGGTGATCCATAAAAAAAAAAAAATCCATAATTGAAATTTCAATTGTCATTTTTTTTCCCTTTCCTTGCTGCAAATTCTCATTTGCATATTTGAAGTTCAAACTGTTCCATTAATTTATCATTATCTGTAAATATTTACAAATTAATTCATCGGAGTAATACTAAACAACTCTCTCCTCCACATCAACTTTTGTAGTTCCAGCATACTATTCCACCATTTCTCTTTCATCAAAAGTCCCACTAACACTATTATGTATGGTACCCACCTAATTATATTATTATCTAACATTTCTATTCTAAAAATAACTTAACTTAATAAAGTTACTCATAAAAAATTATATAATTTACGAATGAGTGAAGCAATAATTAATTAAATTTATTTATAATAATTAATTTGATAAAAAATTATTTATTATTATTATAGTAATTTAAAAAATAATTAATTAATTTATAGAATAAGTTACTAAATAATAATTGTATTAATTGAAAACATTAATATAAAATTATAAAAAAGGGAATAATAATTTCATGAAACTCGTGAATTACATGACATTTAAACAAAATTATGTATTATTATTAAAATGCCAGACTGACATGATCTAAGTAAATCCGCTTGCATTTGTTATTCATTCCTCATTTATTTATTACTTATTTTTAAAATACTACATTTTATATTTCTAAATAAATATTTTGGTCATACTACAAATTTGTTTAATATTTTCGTCATTTATAATTTTTTTTAATCTATTCATTCCTCATTTCTTCATTTTACTTATTTTAAAAATATTAATTTTTATATTTCAAAATAAATATTTTACTCATATTATAAAAGGTACCTCTGACTAATTTAAATTTCACACAATTATAATGATAACCAATTTAATTAATTAAATTACACAAAAATATATACAAATATTGTTTAATTTTATTTATCCATTATAATTGCATCAATTAAAAAATACCAATTAATATTTTTTTAATAGATTAAAAAAAATTACAAACAAAAAATCAATTTATTATATTTTTATTATTTAATGAAATTTAAAAAAATGCAACTAAATAATTTCTTTTAATTGTAAGAAAATAAAAATCTACAAGATTACTTCGAAAAAAAATAATTTTATTTTATTTAAAAAAAAAACAAAATTTCCTCATTTAAAACATGAATAAAAAATTAATTTTTATTTATTTATTTAAAAAAAAAAAGCATAAGCTGCCACGTGACAGCACAAAGAAGTAAAAAATTATACTTGGGTGCAGTGCGAGGTGGAGTGGAGGAAATAGTTACATAATTTTATGGTAAGATTGAGGGAAATTCAAGTAATTGATTTCAAAGAAACAATTTATGATGAATAGAAACAATAAAGTAATTTATTACTAAACTGGGAGAAAGTAGTATAATTAAAAAATGGGAGAAGAAGAAAATTGAAAAGCTGAAATTATTCTTCAAATACTTTTTTATTTGTGGAATTTTCCATATGAAAAGATGTTCACTTACCGTTGATTTACATAATGTTTATTTTCCTTCCGCTTCCGTGTCTTGAAAAGCGTGCCGAACTACTAATCCTCCATCTCCTCTACTGTCCCATGCACTAGTCTACCATGCTTTACTCTTTCTTCTCCTTCCAATGCAAGTGGCCTTACTTTTCTATTTATCTTCTCCTATCCTTATCAAAAACCAATAACGAAGTAAAAAACTACAAATTTATTTAAGGAAGCCAAAATAAGAAATTTTGTTCCCTACCCATCAATCGGACAGAAACCAATCAGCAAAACAGGTTGAGACTCGAAATAGACATATCAATTGCGAACTGTGACTAAAACTTACAGGCTAGTGAAAGAAAATATAGAAAAGTTAATTCCTTCACTTTTAGAATAATTGTTTCCTTGATTTGATAAGTACAAACGTATAATAATTAAATTTCAAAAAAAAAAAAAAGTATCATAATTCCTTTGTAGCGGTTTTAGTTTCTTGAGAGTACTAATGTTTTAATTATTAAATTTTTTAAAACCTTCAAATTCTGCCCCCTCGAGAAAAGGTTCTGGCACCATTACTGTCTACATGACCCCAAAATCAGAGCTCTTCTATTACTCTTTATATAAAATCCATTGAAGTTTTTGTGCTCCCATAAAAATACTGAAGATGAAAAGATTGAAAGTCAAAGCTCAAAGCAAAAATAGCCTCTTCCAGAAGATCTCAGCACTTTAATGCAGGTCTTGGCCCAAGTCAAGCTCAATAATCCTAGAACAATGATCCACTTCAAAACTCTCAAAACCCATCTCCATACCCAAGAATGATAGGCCTATGGTGGGTTGATTTTGATCATGAGCCTGATGACCAAAATATTAGTATATAAACTACAAATATTAAATTAAATATTAGCATAATTCGACGAAGAGATCATAGCAAAAGTAGCAAACGCAACCAATAGATGATGAACAGAGAAGCAAACTAGATTGATCCACCAAATAGTGGATGAATAATTATGTTGTAGATTTTTAGAAATTATTGATTGATTGATTGATTCAACAATTAAGTATGTTGCTAGAATTGTCTTGGACCACATTTTGTGCTTATTCTTTTACTTTCAATTTTTGGGAAAAGTGAGATCCTTTGAGAATGACGTTGTTGATATTTTAATGTCATGTGACGAAGGTGTTTATCAAAACTTATAAATTTGTCAAAATTTATTATAAGTTATTTATTTAAGTATTTTTAAAAATTTGAATTTCTAGATAATAAATAATTTTTTAAAAGCTGTATTATTCGACTTTCAAAAAATTAGATTACAATCAGTTTTATTTTGAATAACTTATTTATATTAATATTCTCATATTTTTATTTTATTTTTATATTACTCTTATTAAAACATAAAAAATATTTTAATCTCATTTTTACATTTTTTTTATTATTTTATCAGTTTCTACAACAATAAATTTATTATATGTTAATTTATAGAAACACTTTAACTACCTATAAATTAGTCTACAGAAATATTTTACTATTTCTTTTTAATTTAATAATAAATAATTTTTAAAAAAACATAAATTTTGAGAAATACACCAAATATGCTTTGGAGTTTAGACCATTTTTCTAACTAATTTACCCTAAACTCAAGAATCACAATTATTATTACCCGAAAGCAGGGTCTACAGTCAAATCGCACATGCATGTGATAATATGGAGAAATTATATAATACACTTTTAAAATTTTTTATTATTAAAAATTAAATTCCTTATTAGAAAAACAAGAAAATGCAATCGAAAATTGATATCAAGTTGTTATATAATATTCGGAATTGGAAATTCATTGATATCAAGAAAATATACCCAGAAACATACATTATTTAAAAACATGTGAATAATCTGTAAAACAGCTAACCAAATGAAGCGGCCATTTCGAATCTTAGATCTTGCTTTGGTTCTAACGTCATCAAAGAAAATTATTAAATTCTCCTTTAATTTGTTTTTAAAATTTTACACCAAATATAAGTTTAAAAATTGAGTTCCTGTTTCATTTACTATTTGTTAATTTATTTGTACCTAAATTTAATTAAAAAATATATTTTAATTTTATGAAACATATGTATTAGTAGTAAATTTCTTTTTTTTTTAATCAAAAAATGTAAATTTCATTTGAAATATAAAAGTGAACAAGTGAAAGATATTGATTTTTAAGCCTTATTGGTTAACCTTAAGGAAACAAAACTCATTGAAGTGGTTATCATGAAATTACAAGAACCCACGCAGAATATACTATTTTGTAATTAAAATAAATGGGTGCTATTGGCACAAAATTTACGAAATAGATTGTTGACAATATAAATTTATTTTAGGCTGTTAATTATAATATACATATAAATAAAATATATGCTTAAGTTAATAATAATAATTAGTTTTTGCCTTTCTCAAATATTGAGATAAAAACTTTGAGTGATTTAGGTGGTTAGCTAACTCATGTTAACTTAACCATAGTTAAAAGGTATTACGAGGGTCCGTACATAATAAATTTATCTTGGGCATTAAATTGTAATGAGATGCAAGCTTATAACATAAAGTTTAATTTGGGATGTTAATAATATAAAAAAAAAAAAATTAGGACGATTTAGATAATTAACAATAGATGACAGTGAGAAATTCTGTTAATCTATTAAAGATTCTATCCGATTACATAAGTCCACATATTAATTAAGCTTAAAACTACCCTTGGTTTGGTAGGCCTCCAAACTGTTCCTAACTCATTATACCTGGCTATGGAAGAAATCAATTCAGTTGGCAAGGGAATGGCAATAATGCTCTTAAACTTAGGAGTGTTTGTCTTCAATATATATATATATATATATATATATATATATATATATATTTGTACTAAGTGGCATACGCTTACACATTTCTAATAAAAAATAATAATTTAAAAAATTAAAATGTGAATTAAAAGATATTATTATTATTATTATTATTATTATTATTATTATTATTATTATTATTATTATTATTATTATTATTATTATTGTTATTATTATTGTTATTATTATTATTATTATTATTATTATTATTATTATTATTATTATTATTATTATTATTATTATTATTATTATTATTATTATTATTATTATTATTATTATCCAGTTGGAAACTTGAAGTGGACATTCATAATGTAAAAATTCAAATAACAACAACGAGCTATCAGATCCGATATTCCATAAATAATTAGTACTTAAAAAAAATGAAAAACAAATATTTAAGGAATTAGAATAGAAAGAATTAGTGACAAGGAAAGCTTGTAGAGTCATATCCTACAAAAGCCAACCTCCATGCATATCCCCTTCTCCATTCCTGTGGGATTCATTTTCTTCTTATTTAATTTTTCCTAACTACCGTATTTCACTCCTCCCCAATCAATCCATACATTTCCTCCTCCGCCTTCAACAGAAATTAGACCTGCAATAGAATGGCGATCTGGTTTGGGAAATCAAGAACCATTGCAAATCATTTGAAGAGAAACTTGGGTTTGTTTGGAATTCTCAACAGAAATCCTTATCAACGTTCATCGGAGATCCAATATCTTGAAAATAATTCAATTCAAAGGGATTCTGGATTCTATTTATTTTCTCAGCGATTCAAATCCAGCAAAGCTGCAGGCCAACTTGATCAACTCTACTCTAGCGACGACGAAAACGTTCAGGTAGTTTTTATTTTATTTTTCTTTTCTTTTTGCTTAGCCTAACGAATGAAATCAATTGCTATAATCAGTTTTACTGATTTGTTGAAGACTAAATATAATTAGTAGACAAAAAATCTACATTAACAACATAAATAGAAGAAACGGGGAAGTTTGATTTCTAGGATTTACTGGGGGTGAAATTAAAAGCAACTCCGTCCTAATCTAAATTTGTGTTTTTTATTAGTGTAAGGAAAGTATTAGTTGTCGGATAGGCATGTGGCACTTAAGCCTTATCCTTGTGGGTTCGTCCAGTCCAGATGTTTGAAGATTTGGAAGAAAAGATGATATTGAACTCCTCCACAATTTTGATCGTATTTGGCCTAATTATTATCCACTTAACTTGTTCAAACCGTATTACTTTCTTTCTCACATTTAATTCCAACCTAATAATATTCTTTTTTTGTCACATTTAATTTCATTCTTCTCACATTTAAACCCTTCAAACATCAAAATTTTTGTTTTAACTATTAATTTATTTAAATTATACTCCATTTATAAAAAATAATAAATTAGTTGTTTATTTCTTGAAGAGATCGATTTTACAAATGATAAAAAATTAATTAATTAAACTTAATTTATATATATATATATATATATATATATATATATATATATATATATATATACAATGGACTGAGAGTAGAAATATTTTTTATCTAAACTTAGAAAAAGAAAAAAAAGTTATATCTGATTAACTTAGGAGAGTAGGACAAAGTATAGGCATTGGTTCATGGACTCATAAATGTTGTGAAGCCGTGAAGGGTAGGTACTATACCAAAAAATATTCAATTTATAGAAAGGGACAGCTGTGTATATTAAAATTCACTTGCACCACGCCCAAATAAACAACAAACTCACTCCAGAGTTGCACACGAAATCAAAACAATGCCCTTCACCTTCCCCAACCAAACAACAATTTATATATATACATATATAACCATCCAATTCTCGGCTTTCTAAATTATATGAATTTTTCAGTACAAGCAGAAATTAGAGTGTATCGAACTCATGTTATATTTAAAAATTCAATAAAACTATTTAAAATCTAACAATTTTTTTTAACAAATATTTATGCAAAATTACATTTTATTAAGAAGATATAATTATAAATTAACATTCAAAATAAAGATAAGCTATATAAAGTGTTTTTTGGGAATATGAAATTAGTGGAAATTCTGGTCAAAGATATTTCCTGGCATTTCTTACAATAGATAAGGATAGTATCCGATGCAATTTTTTAAAATTTATTTTATAATATTCATTTAGATCTCGGAATGATATTACGTCACCATTTTGAAATATTAATACATTTTCTGTGCCACCTAATTTGGACCTTTTGCAATAACGTGATTACCATTTGTTGTCCGTTTGTGTGCGGAAGGAACGATTAAAATATGGGAAATCTAAAACATTTCTGTGCTACCTAATATCTGCTTTTTAAATTACCAAATACTGGATTTACTTCTCTACAACAATCTTTGAGATTTTATTTTACATTGAAAAATTGCGGATGAATCCCTAATAATAATAATAATAATAATAAGAGAATTTTGAATATATTAATATATTTAACCGGAATAAAATATAAAAAAAAAATCAATTTTCCGGTTAGTATTTGAAATCGAAGGGACTAACTGCTAATGTGTTTTGGTTTGGTTGGTAATATTGCTTATTTTTTTGTGTGATAATAATGTAAATATTTTGTTGTTCCAGAGCTTGAATTTTCCGGGAGGAAATGTTGCATATATTTCTGAAATGCAATTCATTTCGGAATCAAATGAAAAAAGGGTACCATGCTATAGACTTTTAGACGATGATGGTGGGCTCACAGAAAATAACGATTTTGATCAGGTATCTACAGCTCATCCTCACTAATTTATTTGTTTTCTTCAGATTTGAAATTGAATGCTACTCTAAAAATTCCTGCTAAACATGGTTTTAAAAAGGAATTTTAACCAACCAGTACGTTGAATTATGACATCAATAATAAACGACTTCAAATCTGAATCATCGGATGAAAAATAAATAAATAAAAAGGTGATTTATTACCAAAATTTTAATATTTTGGCCGACACTCATCAAAGGTGAGCGAGGAAGTTGCAGTAAAGATGTACAGAGAAATGGTAACACTTCAAGTGATGGATACCATTTTCTATGAAGCACAAAGGCAAGGAAGAATCTCCTTCTATCTCACATCCAACGGCGAAGAAGCAATAAGTATAGCTTCAGCAGCCGCTCTTGGTCCAGACGACGTCATTTTGCCTCAGGTTACTATTATTATTAACTTCATCTTTGTATATATAGTTTGTTATTGTATTCCACCAAATAATTATATTTATGTACAGTACCGAGAGCAAGGAGTTCTATTATGGCGAGGTTTTACATTGGAAGATTTCGCCAATCAATGCTTCGGAAACAAAGCTGATTATGGCAAAGGAAGGCAAATGCCAATCCATTATGGCTCTAGAAAGCTTAATTGCTTCACAATTTCTTCGCCAATTGCGTAAGTATACATAATTTTGGGGAGTTTCTTAAAATTTATACTTTTCAATCTACCGTGACTAAGTGATTTTTAAATTATAATCAGATTAAAAATAAGGAGTGGAATGTTTAAATATTTTTTAAAACTACTTTATAATCAGTTGAGATGTTTCTATAAACTAATTTATAATCAATTTATTGTCGTAGTAACTGATAAAATTAAAAAAATTGAGAATATTAATATAAGTAAGCTGATCAACCCAAAACAGTTTATAATCTAAATTTTTTGGAAGCTGTAAAACCCAGTTTATAAACAACAAATTATAATCTACAATTTAAGTTTTCAAAAACACTTAAATAAATTATAATCAGTTTTGAGAAATACCATCTTTATTATAATTAATCACATAATTAGTCACTATTAGCTCTTGATTATTGGTTTTTCAGTACTCAGCTTCCTCAAGCTGCTGGTGTGGCTTATTCTCTTAAAATGGATAAAAAGGATGCTTGTGTGGTCACATTTATTGGTGATGGAGGTACTAGCGAGGTAAATATATCCACTTTTATAACAAGATCGTTTTTGCAATCATAATAAGCTTTCCTAATTGTATTGTTAATTTTCAGGGAGATTTTCATGCTGGATTGAATTTTGCTGCGGTTATGGAAGCACCTGTCATTTTTATTTGTCGCAATAATGGCTGGGCAATTAGTACTCATATTTCAGAGCAATTTCGAAGTATAATATTCAATCATTTTGAATTTTCAGATATTCTTTAATCTAAATAAAAACCCAGCATTCTAATGAAGTAATAATTTGATAGGTGATGGCATTGTCGTTAAGGGTCAAGCTTATGGAATTCAAAGCATTAGAGTAGATGGAAACGATGCTCTTGCTGTTTATAAAACCATTCGTGCTGCTCGTGAAATTGCTATAAATGAAAAAAGACCTGTTTTAGTAGAGGTGAGATTGAATAATCTAATTAATTTTCTGTGTTTTTCGGTTAAATTTGTATGAAAATTGGTATTACTTACTGTAAATCTTAATTAATTTCAGGCACTCACATATAGAGTTGGACACCACTCCACATCTGATGATTCAACAAAGTATAGGCCAGTAGATGAAATTGAATATTGGAAAGTGGAAAGAAATCCTGTAAATAGATTCAGAAAATGGGTTGAAAAGAATGGATGGTGGAATGATGCTCAAGAATCAGAGATTAGAAGCAGCATCAGGAAGCAGGTGAATCATTATTAGTACTACTTTTATTCTTGAAATTCAATTAATTATTAAGAAACATTTATTAATGAATTTGCTTGTTTTCTGCAGTTATTAAAAGCAATTCAAGCGGCAGAGAAAACAGCAAAGCCTGCTTTAGAAGAATTGTTCAATGATGTGTATGATCTTCCTCCATCAAATCTTCAAGAACAACAGAAGCAGCTCAGAGAAATCGTCAACAGACATCCGCATGACTATCCTTCTGATGTCCCCATCGGAAATTCTAATCATTAAGCTTTCCTTCATATATTCTGATTATAATAATTATGATGCAATTTGTAAAGTTTGATAACTTGTTGTAAGTCAATAAGATTGCGAGTTAAAGAATCAATAATGGGTTTTTAATTTCTGCGTTTAACTTCTCTATAACGAGCATAACCCAATTCAATTAAGCACAGTGACACAAGATAAAGATAATAAATATCAGTTTAGAGTAGTCAAAGTGATATCGGAGCCCCTGAGGAACAGAAAATTCCAAGAATTAAACTTTTTTCTTTGTTTGTAATGATAGTATATTCTTGAAGTATAAGTTTTTATTCTGTTATAATTCCAGGAATCTACTGTCATTCTCCTCGGTCTACCCGAAGTTGGACACGTACAATTGTTTCAATCAGAAAATCTTCCATTATCTTAATAAAACTTTCTTTCAATGGCCAATCCATATCTCTCCTTTCTATTCAATTCCAATTTTGTGTTCCTCGTCACCTCACCTTATACATTTGCTAAACTTTAACAGTATAAAACCTGTGAAAATTTCAGGGTTTTAAATTAAGCTTTGGCCTTTCCTATTCTTCAAACCAGTCATGGAGAATTCATTCGCACCTCCACATATTGTTATAGTATATGATGCAACTAAAGATCGCGGTGTCCATGAGCTTGGACGCACCTTTGAGGAAGTGTTAATGAGAGGCGACATTCTCCATCGTGGTCATAAGCTCATTGTTCTTGGTGTTCTTCATAAGGTGCCTAATCCCAGTAAGTGTTTGATTTCATGTCAATCACCTGTGCAGATTGTAGTATCTCTGAATTGTCATTTTTCAACTGGTTTTGCGAGATGATCTTAAATGAGCATCATTATTAAACGTTCTTGAATGAAGGGAAAGAGCATCAACACCATAGTAGGTTAATTATAGAATCATTTCTCGTCTGATGTTTTATTATTATTTTTGTTTCATTTTTGTGGTGGTGTAGTGGGTTATATGAAAGCATGTGCTGATTCCTTCGGCGGAACGACAAAAAGTATCATGGAAGAGGAAATGTCAAAGAGATTGGAAGCTTATGTAAACATGCTCCAGCGGTGTTCTGAAGCTTGTGAAGAAAAAAGGGTAATTAGTAAATGCTCTATAACTTTAGGCAGGCTGATCATTGTAGAGAAGTTTGCAGTGGCGATTCTTACGATTTATTTTCTGTTGCTTTCATGAATTAGGTAGCTATGGAGGTTACTATTGAAGTTAAAATTACAGCAGGAACACCCATGAGGCAGGTTATACTTCAAGAACTAGCATCTTTAAATGCAACTTGGGCTATACTGGATCGGTAGTGTTATATTTCCCTATCTAATCTACAACTTTAAATTATCTGTGATTGGTGTTCAACTTTTTGTTTTCGCCTAACCGGTGATTCATTTATCTGCACAGGCATCTCAGAAAGGATGTGAGGTTTTACCTTAAACAGATACCTTGCAAGGTTGCATTAATCCAGGATAACTTTTCTGTGAAAATAGAGAGAACCAATTATAATACTGAAACAGATCCTGTTGAACATAAATCATTATGTTCCATGTCCAAAATTGTTCCATTCTCGAATTTTCAATCTGGGGAACATGATCAGTCTGTTATCTCCTGCAGAACACCTATCAGTTCCTTTGAAAGCTCTGATATTTCTAGGAGTAACTCCTCTTATGGATCACGCGAGCATAAGCCAATGGATTGTGGAACTGCTGCTAAGCATCATAAATCAGGTCAACCATATGATCATATTTCTATTATTTCTTACTACACAAGAAATAAGATGTAGCTCTTTGAATTGTCATATACACATGTCCAAGGTAAGAATGAAAAGAATGTTTGACAATGCAGGCACATATAACAAATCAGAAAAAGTAACCCAACAACGCAATGCACCTAGAAGGAAATCATCAGAAGCACCCCTTTTATGTTCTACATGTGGGCAGAGGACCGAGTTTAATGTCAAGGATTCAATTCAGTTCAGGTTTTCTGATGTCCAGCTTGCAACAAATGATTTTTCACAGGACAACTTATTAGGAGAAGGTGGATATGGACATGTATATAAAGGTGAACTTAAAGATGGACAGCTAATTGCAGCAAAGGTAAGGAAAGAAGCAAGCACACAAGGGTTTAGAGAATTTCAGTCTGAGGTGCATGTCCTAAACTTCGCTCGCCATAAGAACATTGTCATGCTTTTGGGATTTTGCTGTAAGGAGAAGCTTAACATACTAGTCTATGAGTATATTTGTAACAAATCTCTGGATTGGCATTTATTTGGTAGGTGACAGTCTTCGTTGATCCTTAATTTGTTGATTTTGAGAATTTCTTCCTCTCATTTCCCAATTTGTGAAATAGATGAGGCAGCAAATACTCTTGACTGGCATCAACGGTATTATATAGCCATTGAAACAGCAAAAGGGTTGCGTTTTCTGCACGAAGAATGCCGTGGTTGTCCTGTCATTCATCGAGATGTGCGACCAGGCAATATACTATTGACACATGACTTTGTCCCTATGGTGAATATCAAGCCTCTATAATTAATTCTACGTACATCTTATTCATAAAACTAATGCATTTTCTTTGCAAGTTGTAGTTGGTTAAAGGCAAGTTTAGTATGATTACAATTAATTAATGAAATGATTTGCTCTCTAAACAGCTGGGGGATTTTGGGCTTGCTAGATGGAAGACTACTGATGAGGTGCAAACAAGGGTGCTTGGCACACTTGGGTACACCTTCTATAAGCCTTTTACTTTGCAAATGTACTGATTTTTTGCCTAATTTGGACTGAAAATGTCATTTGGGTGTATATATATGTAGATATCTTGCTCCAGAATATGCAGAAAATGGTGTTGTTTCTGTGAGGACAGATGTGTATGCATTTGGCATAATTTTACTACAACTAATATCAGGACAAAAAGTTGTTGATTCAACAAGAGATGAAGGACAAAGATCACTTCGACAGTGGGTATGTATGTTGGTATTTTAGTTTTTCTTATTAAAATGCAACTTTTGCTTATACTAATTAGTAATTTGTTTGATGGTTATTAGGCAGAGCCATTGATTGAGAAGCTTGCACTGCATGAACTAATCGATCAACGTATTGGAGATTCATATGACACATATGAATTATACCTTATGGCCAAAGCAGCATACTTATGTATTCAGAGAAGCCCTGAAATGCGACCCTCAATGGGAGAGGTAATTGAATTATCAAACTTTGGTTTCTATTAGTTTCTTCAGAAAAAGTGAAAAAAAAAAAAAAAACATTTGAATGGAAAAACAAAATTGATTAATGGTTGATTAAAACACAGGTTGTGCGGCTTCTTGAGGGAGAAAATAGCCACCTCAACCGCTTGCAAGAACAAGTTTTACCTCGTTATAGAGGCACATGAAGGGCTGAAGATGCATATTTGCTTTAGTTCTCTTTTTTCTAGGCTAACTTGTGCAAACTTCAGAGATTGTAACACTTTGAGATTCAAGACATGACTGACATGTCGAAAAACTATGTAAAAATGCGCATCGAATAAATTTTGAAAAATAATTTTTGCTCTGATGAAAAACTTTAAAAAATTTTAAAATAATTTTTGCACTTGATTTCATCTTCAAACGAGTTTGCAAATGATCTAAAAAATAGACTGAAAAAAATTTTAATCAGGTCCAGTTTTATTTAAAACTTTATTTTTTTTTTCTCAAAATATCTAAAAAATTAAACCAAAAACCAAATTTTATCAAAATAACGATTTGATGCGTGAAAACTGGATTTTTGATTTTCATAAAATCTTCTAACCCTCTTGATATTCGGAGAAAAAATAAATTTTTTATTTAAACCGAGTCCTATTAGGACTTTCTTCTAGGCCCTTATCGAGTTCTGTCGAAGACGAAATCAGTTGTAAAATTTATTGAAGTATATTGTCGTTGATTATTTCGCAAAATTTGTCTCTCGTGCATTGTTACATAGTTTTCTAATGTGACAGTCAAATGTACATTCCGATGAAATTTAGGTTAATAATCCGACTTCAGACTCCAAAATGTTACATAATTTTAAACTTTGGGCAAATTCTATTACATTTTAAAGTTTGTAATTCAAAATGTTATATTTTGTAAAGTTTGGACCATTGAGTTACCGTTTTTCTTCTATTATGTCTCCTTTTCCCTGCAATCATATTTGCACAAATCATATTTGCATACCTTGTGTACTTCATCAGGAGCCTTGTTTAGGCAACGATTTTGTTTTTAAAATAGGTAAATGTAGACTGACAATTTGTGTTCGTGTGTCGTGTTGAGATAAAACTTCCATTACATTAGATTTTAGTGGACTTCTATATTGAGCTCAAAATGATCTCTTATGTTATATAAGTCTAGAATAAATTATTTAGTTTAGATTTAAAAACTGTTATTTGACCCTTTAATATAAAAGAGCTCATGGATACGCGAGTTAAACCGCGATTCGATCCATTTAATTTCGTGTTTTATTGTATCGTGTTAGCTGTGCTGTTGACCTATTAAGACTCAATCTTAATCCACCTATTGTTTATATTAATCATGTTGGATTCGTGTGTGGTGACACATTTTACCACCTGAAATAAAAATTTATTTTTACACATTTTTAAAACTTCACATACATAAATGTGAATTTTAAATTTTTTCATCCACTATTACTAATTTATAATTTGCCAGATATAATTTGACACGTGAACTTTCAAATATTTTTAACATTCTTGATGATGATTTGGCTCTCATAATCTTTCCACCTAGTCACTTAATCCAGATAAACGCGTTTGTTTGACATTTAACAACTTCATATGTTAAATTGGGCATTCACAAAATTTAGAGTTCCATTTAAAAAATTGAAGAAAGTTCAAGTGTCATTTTGTATATTTGGCCATTTATATAGTTCAATAAAAGAACTTTGTCTAAATACATAAACGAACACTTGAACTTTTAATCATGTAACCTTGAATTTTATGAATGTCCAATTATGTAACTACAGTTTAAAATTTTATAACAAAAACTCATTTGGATACGTATGAACATTTCGTGGATTTAATTCAAACTATTTGACACCTAAATTTTTTGCAAATGACTAATTTAATACCTGGACTTAGACATTTTTGTATAAATTCACAATATTTCCAACAGTGTATATGGTTGAAAGGTACATTTTAATGTTTAGCATGACAAGATGTTAAATTATAGAAAAATTTTAAAAACCTTGTTTGTAAGATATAAGATTTTATATTCAAAAGACACTAGTTTTTACGAGATAATCAAATTTATTTTAAGAAATGGTCCAAAATTTAATCCTTGTACCGGTAAGAGGCTCTCCACCTTGAATCAAAAATTCATTTAACTCGAATAATTATGCTTATTGATCAACAAAACTAATAATTCCTTTCATGCGTGTTTAAAGATTGAAATTAGGGTGTAAATGTAACAAAACTTGCAAAATAAAGTGATTTTGAGATAAAATATAAAAAGAGTGAGAATCTTATCACTCAAAAATTCATAAAAGGCTCCTTATTGGAAATAAAGTAAGAGTATGTGGTCCTAATTCATTGAAAAGACAAAAGTTGACTTAAAAAAACCTACTAAGTTTGTGAAAATTCAGTACCACCTAAGTCTAAGTGTAATGAATTATTCTTGAAAAATAATAAAAGGTCCAATAATATCCTTCTAATAAGAATTTGATTCTACTTCTCTTGCCTCAAATCCAATACTTGAATCTTTAGTACACACCTTTAACAAAGTGGAATTCCCTTTCTTGTTGGATTTGAATCCTAATCAAAAACATACATTCCAATGCCAATAACATATATAATCATTTTTGTTCTCTTAATTTTTTTAAGAATTTAGGCAATTTGGATTTGAATTCTTTATGTTACTACATTTTTCACTAATTTAATAATATATTATTTAAAAAAAAAATCTACAATTCACCGGTCACTAACTAGAATTTAGTTGGTTAAACTATTTTTTTAATATTTAAAAGTTATTGATCTCTTCAGTGCGACCCTACTATTAATCCCAAATGATAAATAGACAACGGTACCCGCCATTTTTTATATAACAAAAAGCATTAAGCATCACCCAAATTGTACAAGGCTTAAAGTTTTTATGCCACATTGTGCATTATTTTATCACAACAATCACTTCAAATAGAACCCCTTTTCTTTTCTTTTCTTTTTTCCATGCAATAAAAAACAGATAACAAACCAATGGTGTATATTCAATTAAGGATCACAATTTTGAGGGTGGAAGTCAGATATGGCAAAATCCCACTCCATCATCGACTGGGACTCGAAACATATCCCCCCGAGTTAGGACAGTTCCAAATTTTTCTTTTTTTCTTTTTCATTTTTCAGTTTAATTTTTTTAACATCAAAATATGAAAATAATTCAAATATATGGATTTTGCTTTTTGTACTATAAATTTAAAATTATAGTAATATTTATATACATAAATTATATTTAAGAAAATATATATATGTATTTCAGATCGAATCGGAGTATTTTGGAGCGAATTTTATTAAACCCTAGTCTGCCCGAACGTTGGGGTCGGATAATTTTCGGGTGGGACGGTGGGATTCAAATTTCCATCCCTATTAAATAGACCCTGGTGGCACAACATATTCACTTTCAACTGAAAACATATAAAACCCACACATGTATTTAGCAGAACGAACCAGTTGCCACCACAAAAAACACACACCTTCACGCACCTTCATTCACTCGCTTTCACCTTCTTCTTTGCCCCCACCAACCAGGCATCTCAACTGCAAGCCGGAGGGATTGGTTTATTGAGTTAGTTTATATTTCCTCAAATTCCAAATAAATAAAAGAAATTTCGAAAATTAAATCCAACTGAGTTCAATCAATTTTTTTATTTTGGATTTTTAAAGAATTACTTATGGTTTTAAATTAGTAAAATAATAACTTTTAAAATATGCAATCAACTATATTATTAAACAGATTATGAATCTATTGTATTTTAATATATATATATATATATATCTTATAGAGCTTTAATATTGTAAATAGTAATATTTATGAATATATATCATTATGAATCTATTGTTACTATTTATTGTAAATATTATTTATGAATCCAAATTGAGAGAAAAATATTGGGTGTAAATTACAAATACTATTTTACATCCTTCCACATACATAGCATAAACAAAAAGTTGATAGCACTATTGGCCGGATGTGTCTGGCCTCCATTTTGCTACGTGCTAGTAAGTCCAAGCACACATGCAAGAGGGGAGTGATCTCACGCGGATTGAACGAGAGTGGGACTAATAATGTTTGAACCGCCAAATTGCGAGAATAAGATGTTCGGCCGCCGCGTCATAAAATTTACATATTTTGGTAATAGTGTTGTTGCCCCTCACTCAGCAGAGCAGCTCCACGCCATTTTGTGGTGTTTGGATTCATTTTTCCATTATTATATAGTTTGAGTTGTGAGAGAGATAGTGGTATTCCAACTCTGAAAGCATAGTGAAGGATTTGCTTTCACCACTCATTTCTCTGTTTCCTCTCAACCATGTGAATTTTTACGCCCTCAAAGGGTCAGTTTCAAATTTTTCTCCTTCAATTCTCCCTTCTTTCACTTTCTTCAATTCAATTCTCTGTAAATCTCTTATTCTTGATTTTATTTTCCTTCGGCTAGCAACTAATTTTTATTTACTGAAAACTCTTAGATTCCTTCGATTTCCTTGCTTTTGAGCTGCCGTTATTAGCTTTTATCCACAAATCCGCTTTCCTCTGGTAAGTTCCTCTCTGAAATTTCTGGTTGTACTGAATTGAATTCTACTGTTAATTTATGCAATTCGATTAATTTGTGGTTTTAAATTGCGTAATTAAGTGGGATTGTTCTTCTTCTTCATAATTGAAATGCGGTTGGGATGTGTTCAATTAGCGGACGGAACAGACAGTCAACGACAATGAATCAGATTGTCGTTTCCCTTGGTCTGTGTCATGTAAACGACAATAAAATTTGTTGTAGCTGTTGGGGACAGTACAGTACATATTGGTTTCATTAGGAGAGTGAAAGTAAAAGCTGATTTAGACCAGCGATGCGAAGTAATAATGATTGTGGGGGTGGTCAAGTATAATAGACGGTCGTGATGCATTTGACTGAAGGGTTACAAATGATGAACCTGACTGAAACACAAGTAATTTGGGTCTGCTTCACTTTACTCTGTTCTAGTACTTCTTTTTAGCCTTCCCTTCTTTTTTTTTTTTTTTTCCACGTGTCCCCTCGGTCGGTTCAGGTAGTGCTGTAAGAGTCCCAATGAGCTCTGAGTTTAGACCCGACTCAAGATCGAGTAAAGAATTGGAGTTAAGTTTGAATAGAGTGACACGCTCAAGTAAGTTTGGGTCATTTAGTTAATGGTAACCTTGTAATTAGATAACTAAATTCTGTCAAATATAGCAAAGACTTAATATTCTTAAAGAATAAAATGAGTTAAAATAGAATGTGATACATGCAATATATCATTAGAATTTAGAATTGCATTTGATTGAATTTGTATACTATCTGCAAAAAAAAAAAAAAAAAAAAATGTATAATATTAAATTTGATGATGTCTGGCCAAAGATGAGGGTATGGTTTGAGAACTTATGTTTTGAAAGCGATATTAGTATATTGCATGAAATAAATAATGCTACCACATTAGCGTCATCCACCCACAAAATTTATCCTTTTATAGGCACTTTGCATGGACGTCTGCCAATAGCCCATTTATTTTGTTTTTAGATTTGTGCTCTACATTTTCCCTTTTTTTTTTAATTTTTGTGGTACTACATTGTTTTCTCTTTTTAGCGGGGCTGCTTTCTGATTATTTCTTTTTGGATTAACAAATATAAGTTAGCTTTTACATCCAAGGATTTTACTTCAAATTCTCCATAACAAGAATTTGGTTTTATAATTAAAAATAAATTAATATTTACAATAAATTATTAATATGATTAAAAATTTTATTATTGGAAAATATTAGACTAAATTCGTTTTTTTTTTTAATTATAAACTGGCTCTATAATGGAGAGAGAGAGAGAGGTTATTTTTATTTTTATTTTTTCTTTTGAACTCCAAAGGGTAAAACTCATTTATCTAATGTAGATGCTATTTTTATATATGGAGTAATTTGCTTTGGAGCAAATGAAAAAATTGGATGACAGTGACAATTATATCCTTTGTGATCAAAAGACAACTTATTAAATGTAATTTAGCAAAGGATATTCTATAAAATGAATATAAACTTTGACCATTTGCATGCACAAGAAATTGTTCCATATTGCATTTTGTTTTATTCTAATGCTGCTAAAGCTGGTCTGCATAGGTAAACGTTTACATTCTTAAGTGGAATTTACCCCAAAAAATAAATGTTACATTTCAACTTTTTTTGCATTTAATTATGTTAGAAAGTTGAAAATTTAATAAAATGTCATGTATCTTATAAAAAAAATATAAACTTAATTTATTTTTTTTAACCGATAAAACTTAATTTATTTATGTATACACACACATTACACATGATGTGTGTGTACATGTAAATATTCTATCCCGATTCAGAAGGCAAATATTAGGTTGGTTGGTTCTGATGTAGCGTTATTGAGTAGAGGTGCAGGAGAGACGAGGTGTGGTGCGTTGGTTCCTAATAGAGAATCGGATTGCGGGGAAAAAAGTGTCTTCAATTTAAGTGGTTTGGTCAAACTGACATCTATTCAAATGCAGACTTAAAAAACTGACCTCTGCAGTCTGCTATTGTTTTCCTTTCCTTCAAATAAAATGTGTCAAAGAAGGTTGATGTTATGGTTAAGTTGAGTGCGTGGTCCTTCACAATGATGGTGCATATGCATTCTCGAATTCTCGTATTAGTTTTGTTACATTATACAATGAACCGATATATAAGCCCTAAAACTTATGAGCCATAGGTTTCTTTAATTGTTTTGGTTGATGTCACCATTCATTTCTTGTTTTTCAGGCATTTACGGTATCCATGTAAGCCTGTTTATGAACAAAAATGCTGCTAATTATTGGCGTTTGCTTGGACTAGCTAGCTAAATCTACAAAAATGCATACTTCCCTATACCTGTCCTTCAGAAGGGTATTTTGCTGTATGACCATTGAATGGAAATACTGTCAGCTCCAATTATTGTAATAATTGTTGAACATTTTGCTTATTTTATAAACACATTTGACACAGTTCATTGAGTGCTGCTTCATTGGAGAAAGTTTGGGACTGAAATGGCTAAAGTTTGTTGGCCATACTTTGATCCTGAATATGAGAACTTGAGCACTAGAATCAACCCTCCAAGGTACCATTTAGTATTTAACAAATAAGAACGTGAAAATTAAACTAACTAATTACTCCAATTGAGGATTTTTTGTTTTCAATTCTGACACAATCCCCCCATAATTATTTTGCTCTTCTTTCTGATTGCAGGGTATCAGTTGATAATACAACATGTGCTGATTGTACTCTAATAAAGGTAAAACTTGTCATTCAAGAGATTAAAAAAATTGTGCTCATCACTGAGTTAATAATCCAGAGGTAGTATGCTTAGCTGTGAATGGGGGCCATGTTCCATCTTATTAGTCCACATTTACAAGGCTGTATGCATTTCTGTTAAATTCCTAATTGAATAAGAGAAATTGAAAAGAAGATTGATGTTCAATCAGAAATCAAATCTATCACATCATCATGTTTGCTATAAATTTCTAGTCAATAAACAATGCATAGATTATATAACTAAATAATTATGTCAAATTGTGATGCATATAGGTTGACAGCATGAATAAACCAGGAATTCTTCTTGAAGTTGTGCAAATCCTAACCGATATGGATCTCATCATCACCAAAGCATATATATCCTCAGATGGAGGATGGTTCATGGATAGTATGTTCATTATCCTTTGCTGGTTCCTTCTTGTTTCTTTATGATGATAATAATTAGACAGAAGGATGCTGCCCTTCCTAATGCCTAAATATTTTTCTACATCTTGTATTTTGGGTTTCTCATGAACAGTATTCCATGTCACTGATCAACAAGGAAAGAAGATTACAGACAGTAAAACCATTGATTACATAGAGAAGGTATGTGTTCTCTCTTCATCTGATTTCTTAATGTTCTATAATTTATTGTCATTTGAAAAATCTGATAAGTGTTTTATTGGGGTTATGGCATATATTAAACTAGAATGGACGATTTAGTTATGATAGACTAGAATAGTGGCGTAGAATCCATGTCATGGAGCCTGCATTGTTCTATTGTTTCTTTACTTATTTTATGTATTTTTGGATAGCAGCTAGATAATCCATAAAGCCAACCCCAGCTTGTTGGGACTAAGGCTTGTGGTTATTGTTGTTGCAGACATTATCCTAGCTGGATGCTGCTTCAGAAAACTTAAAATAACTAGTATTTGAAACGGTAATGATTAAAGGCACGATGGCGTACCGCTACGCCTGCCTTTAATCACACCCAAAAAGAAAAAATGATGGGGCCCACAAGTGTAAAAACATTGGAGGGTACTGTCACACGGCCATGTATCAGCAACCTTTTTGGAAAACTATATGATCTGACACATAAACCTCTATATAGTACTAGAAAGCCGACACACATTTTATATATATATATTCTTATCTAAAAATGTCTAAATTTTTTTTTTCTGTTCTTTTTAAAAAAGGCTCTCGGTCCAAAGGAGTACAACAAAACTGAAGTGAAGACTTGGCCAGGCAAACGGGTAGGAGTGCACTCTGTTGGTGATCACACAGCTATCGAACTCATTGGCAGGGATCGTCCAGGGCTCTTATCGGAGATAACTGCTGTCCTGGCCAACCTCCACTTCAATGTGGTTGCTGCTGAAGTTTGGACACATAACAGACGAATAGCATGTGTTGTTTATGTCAATGATGACACTACATCTCGTGCAGTTGATGACCCTATCCGATTATCTGTTATGGAGGAACAGCTGAAGAACATTTTGCGCGGTTGTGAGAATGATGAGAAAATTGCTCGTACCAATTTCTCCATGGGCTTCACCCACATTGACCGAAGGCTACATCAAATGTTTTTTGCGGATAGGGATTATGAAGGTGGAGGGATAGTAACTGAGGTTGATTGTTCTTCCTCCTTCCAGCCAAAGATAACAATTGAGCACTGTGGGGACAAGGGATACTCCGTAGTTAATGTTCGTTGCAAAGATCGAGCGAAATTGCTTTTTGACATTGTATGCACTCTCACAGACATGCAATACGTTGTTTTTCATGCCACAATATCATCCGATGGTCCCTATGCTTTACAGGTAAATCTATATTTTCTCAAGTAATATGGTAGATTATTTACACTTTAACATCTAGAAGCAAAATTGAGCTTTTGTTACATTGTTACTTGTTAGGTGCAAGTAATTACCCTTCTTTGCTTTACTGATATTTCCATTACTTGGTTCTGTTTTGCTTTGAGCATTCAAATGGGTCTGGTCTTGTGTTGGACCCTAATTTAAGAGAATCAGTCATCTTTATATCAGTCTGTTAGTTTGACTTGTAATTCAAGCAATTCCATAATACTCAGTTTGGATTCGAAGGAGATAAGATTTCTCTTGACATAAAACATTTTATGAATTTTATCAATGATATACAAACCCGACTGTTTTATCAGAGTTTGGTGGAATTATCTGATTGAGCATGTCATTATAGAAGTTTGGTTGAATTATCTGATTGGGCATTTCATTGTAGGAGTATTATATCCGTCATATGGATGGTTGCATACTTGACACCGAAGGAGAGAAAGAAAGAGTCATCAAATGTCTTGAAGCTGCAATTCGGAGAAGAGTATGTGAGGTGAGTCAAATAAATATTTCCTTTTATTTCTACTAAGAAAAGAATAAAAAAAGTCGTACCAAACAATTCCTAACATTTTCATTTTTTTCCCCTTTTCGGTTAACATGATGTCAGGGTCTTAGCTTTGAGCTCTGTGCAAAAGACAGAGTAGGGTTACTGTCAGAAGTAACAAGGGTTCTACGCGAGAACGGACTGTCGGTCACAAGAGCTGGAGTTACGACAGTAGGGGAGCAAGCAATGAATGTTTTCTATGTAAGAGATGCTTCAGGGAATCCAGTTGACATGAAGACTATAGAAGGGCTTCGTAAAGAAATCGGACAGACAATGTTGCTTAATGTAAAGAAAACTCCTGTGAATGCAAGAGAACCTGAAGCCAAAGGATGGGCAAAAACAAGCTTCTTCTTTGGCAACTTGTTGGAAAGGTTCTTGGCTTGAATTGAACCCGTCCCATGTTCACAGAAACTTTGTATAGAACAATAAAATATGGGCAGGACTTGGAATTGTATACTTTTCTGTATGTAAACAAAGCATAAACGTCTGCTGCCAGTGTTTTTTCCCATGTTTTATATCCAGGGTTCAGGTAGTAATAGCCTTGAGGCTGACTTCAGTATGTTAAAACTTTATCTTTTTATTCTAAAATGCCCAAGGTTTTTATATCATTGATTCTACAGTTTTTTTTTTTTTTTTTTGGGATTTTCATTTTTCATATTTTCTTTAAATAAATGGGTCGAGGATTCTGCTGGGACCAAATTAAATCATTAACTAAATAAATCAAAAGAATTTTTAATGGAAACGAAAGCATATGCGTTAGACTAGGAAGGAAGAAATGCGCAAAACAAGATCTACAAGAAAAGAGAAGGAAAAAGAGGAAAGAGGATGGCTTGTGAATGATGCAATTCTCGAAGTTGGGTGTAAAACATGTGATGCTGCTGGAATTATAAACCAAACTCTATGCTGGTGTATATGGAAAGTAAACCAATATAAAAATATTGAGTACCGTTAGTTCAGGCGATTCTAAAATATCACGAATCAAAACCTAATCATGGCCATTTTGGGGTTACATTATAGTTTTGGCTAATTCCGCTGAAACTGTTCAAACATGAAAATTACAATTTGTATGAAACGACATGAGCCTGAAAATGACAATCACAAACGACAACTTATTCATTCGCTGTTGCATATAAAACATACCCACCCAAAGATTTCAATATCATATATTGCTCCAAAGCCTCTCTTTCATTAAGAATAGTTTAATGATGTCAAAAAAAAAAATAATAAATAAAACTTAATTTATTAATTTTTTTTGAAATTATTAATTAGTGATTTTTCAGTAGGGAGTGGATTTAAATATCAATTTATCATTATGACTACATATATATAAAGGTTCGTGGCTTGAACCCATGTCCATGTTCATAGAAACTTTGAACTGTAAAGAACAATAAAAATTATTGTCCGACAGAAACTAAGGCATGTATGATTCAAGTTAGGCTACTCTTTTATAGGGAAGTTACTTTCTGGGAGTAAAAAATAAATATTGTTTGATTGAGTTTATAAGTACTCTTAAAGTTGAATTAAAAAATAAAAAATAATTATAATATTAAAATATCGTTAATATACCTATAATAAATAGTTTAATAATCTTAATTTGGTTTAGTGATGACAGATTGTAAAACCATTTTATTGCATTGACTAAAAATTATTGTGGATTAGGATCAGGTACTTATTTGCTTGCTTGAATATGGATTCATTATTATACTAATTTCCGCTTATGGATGAATTTGTTATGAATCTTTTTCCTCAATAATATTATGATGAGTTATTTTCTCTTTAAAAAAAAAGTATAAAATAAAAATTATTCACATGTAAAACTAAAAAACATGCACTTTGGAAAAAAATAAACTACTAGTTTATAATTTATTTATAAATAAATTCAGTGTGTTTAAAATACAAAATCCAAATTTTAGTTGTCTTCCAAACATGATGAAACTTTATTTATCATGAATAGAGAAAAACTCGGAAGATATGGAAGAGCTTGATTAAATCAAGCCTATAACACAAAATTCAAACATATTCTCATACAGTATTCAAAGTCCACCTGAAATATCGTTCATCGAAAATCCCAAAACAACAATCTTCTAAATAAAAGAAATAAAAACTAAAAAATGGTACTGTCAACAAAACACTATGAAGGGACGACCCCCAAATATCAAACTCAGAAAATCGAATAAAAAGAAAAGAAAAACCAGAAAGAGGCTACCGCTGATGATGAACGCCACCCACAAAAATCAACTGCTAAGAGGAAAAAAAAAAAGACTTAACGATATTCTTTTTTAACAAAAGTTTAACTGAAGTTGGAAATAATTTTTTTTAATGTTTTCATCGGTTAAAATATTAAATATTAAAGTTATTTTTTAATTAACACTTTAAATAGTATATTAAAAAAACTAATTAATATCTATTAAAGTATATGGTGAGACAATTAGATTGATACATGTATAGATGAATAATGAGTAACATTGTTGTCTTTTCAAAGGATGAACAAAATGTATCTAGACGAGTAATAGTTCGGATTCAGAATGAGATGAGTAGGAGTTGCTTGTAGCTAAGAAAGTTCTTTTTAGGTCACTCAAGTTGGAAAATTTGTTCCCTCAGTGGACGATGAGCAACAAGATATGTTGATAATATTGAAAAGAAGATAGCAACAAAATAACTTGATTTTTTTTTTTGCATAGATTTGGTTTGATGTTAGTGGTGTTCTGCAATTTAACTTTCAATTTCTTGATGCTTTATGGAATGATGAAGCACCACTTCATTAACTAAATTGATTTAAAATAATGCAAATTTTCTTCTTTCTGATATTAATATAAACTAAACATTTTTCCCTTTCAAAAAAAAAAAAAAAAACTAAATATATATACACATGAAGTACCTTGTACATTTGATTTGAATTAATTTACTCTTTAACCTTGCCAAAGTAAGTCATTTATGTTTTTCACTGCGCTAGCAAGTAGCACATCTGTTTTAAACGCTTAATGAAAGAGTGTGTTGTAACTTGTGACAGTAATAATAAAAATAACTTTCAGAGGTTGACTGCCAATTTGGAAGGAATTTTTGAGTTCTATTCATCAAGACCAATTTATTAGCATATGGTATGGTCGGTTTTATTCCATTCGGCTGCAAAGCATTCAAGGGAGTAGGAAGCCTATGACAATAAAAGTTATTCCGGAAGCGGATTTTTGCATATAGCATATAGCGTATGGTCGGTTTTATTCTATTTTCGGCGACTAAAGGAAAATCGGTACTTAACTTTTATAAAATGTTTCTATTTAATATCTGATTTTTTTTTTCAAATGTCATTTTACGGGTAATAAACAAGATAAGTTTTTTTTTTAGAACTGTCTTAACTTTAAGAGCAAAAATCAGAAATTATTTTTGAAATTTGATGCTCTATTTGCTTGAAATCAATTAAAATTGATGAGCTTTTTCCTCTCATTATTCCATGAAATCTCCTTACAATTGTCCAATTCTATATACCAATAAGTCGATCTTAGTGAAACAGGCACTGCACTAATGTTCTTAAATCGAGCATAAATTCGTCAGAATGAGGGGATTCAAGTCAAAAAATTAATCCAACCCTATGTACCCTTTTGACCTAATAACTTTCTAGTTTCGGTTGATTTTTCATGAAGTTAGAGCTGTTTTTATTAAATTTGAGAGTACTGATCAATTTATCTTGCTGACACTCTTCATTTTGAATGAATCAATTATGAGTTTCACCTCCATTAATGATAGTTGAAAAGAAAATTGTTCAAAATGATTTTTAGTTAATTTATCAACCATGAAAACTAATTTCATATTTGGGTTTTTAAAAGTATGACAATAACAAAGAAACCTTTAGTTTTTTCGCTCACTATTGAAAATAAAATCTAAAAAAAAATAAAATAGTAGGACATAAAACTGAAATATTTTATAAAGAATAAGCACCAAAATGAAACTCTACTGTCCCTCAACGAGCCACATTAGTAAAATAAACAAAGTAGGATTAGTTTATGGGTTTATACATCATTTTAGATAAAAAGACTAAAACACTAAATTGAAATATTTTATAAATGTTAGAAATTAAATTGATCAATATTTCTTTTTTATTTGAGAGAAAAAGGCGTCATATTATTGACTCGCGTAGCAGTAAATTTAGTGTATAACACGCCATTTATATCATGCTGCAGGATACACCTTTACTTACCACTTACATCATAGTTAGAGAAATATTCTCTACAAAATGCACCTCCAAATGGACCTTGTGAGCATAACGAGCTAAATAATTTACTAACTGATTCGACTCCCGATAAACATGACGATACACAACGTTGCATCAATTTCTTATTTTAAATATAAGTTATGTATATAAAAAGTAATTTTATGTATTTTATTAATGAAATAATAAATGTAATAATTATTAAAGTCTTGTTATATAATTAAAGTCTTGTTTTAAGGGATTATATAATTAATGTCTGTTATATATATATATATATATATATATATATATATATATATATATATATATAAAGTATACTATGTATTATTGTGATTATTATTGGGCGTGGCCCCCACCGGTCCTAATAATCCACTGCTTTTTTTTGCAAATTGTTCTTTAGAATTTGGAAATAAATAAATAGATGCCTCTTACTTTATGAGAGGAGCATTTTCGATTTCGATTGCTTTTGGTGTGCGGTTTCGAGCATAGACAATAGAACTTTCTACGCGCTCCAACATATACTTCATGCTTCTAAAATAAATTCCTATATTTTCTCTTCCTTATTTTTTTTTCTGTTATGGAATTTTATTTAAATTATATATTCACTTTGCTTTATTTATGTTTCGTCTTCCCGTCCCGTTCCGTCTTTGAATATCGTGTGGCCCGTCCGTGAGCTGTGAGTTGTGATTATCCATATTTTAATATCTTAATAATATATTAACGCAATCAAATACAGTACCAGAGAGACCAAGCCTCTTTACGTGGGACCCACTCCATTTTGGCCACATCAAGTTGCCCATCTCTGTTAGACACGTGTCACCACACGCGTCGCGAGTTCTCTTTCCCTTACGTCTCACTTTCTCCCTCCTCTTTCAACACCTCCGTTTCGTTTCTCTGTCTTCTTCTTTCTTCTTCTTCATAAGCCTCTTCTCATTCTTCCTTCTTTCATTTCTCTTCTTTAGAGGATACTTCGCTCTCAGCTTTTTTCACTCAGGTACTCATTATTTCGAGACATGCACACCCTCATATGGCTTTCCATTTTCTGCTTTACTATCATACAAAATTTAGTATGATGACTGAAGAGAATCGATTGATTAAGTTTTTTTTTTTTTCCTATTCTTTGATCATTTGTGTTTTTTATTTCATTTTCTTGAAATGGTATTATGAAATTTTAATCGTTTCTCTCGTCTTTTACTGACTAATTATGGGCTTTTTGTTCTGTTTTGTTTGTCTCTTTCATTGTGATTTTGGGGGTCGGTATATTATTTAAATTTCTTTTACTATTAATTAAAGGATGCTAGTTTTGGCGATTGATTTTTTATTACTGTTTTGTCTGTTAAACCAACGGAAGATAGCAACTTTTTCTTGTTACGGTAGTTTGTGGTATGGGTTTGAGTTGTGGTTCCATTTTCTTAGTTGTTTGTCGCTTTTTACGAAATTTGATGTCGTATAGGGATTTGTAATTGCCTTATCTGCTCATTATTCTATTTATATTAGGTGGCAGAAACAAGAAACAATCTTTAAAAAAAGTCTCCCCAAGAAGAGGTTAAAGCGAGTGGAAATGGTTGGTGAAGTGAAACTGAGGAGTGAGGAGTTGAACCAGAGCTTTGAGAAGTTGATGATGGTTGGTGGTGGAAATAGTGCAATTGGCGGTAAGGGAGGAGTTAAAATGGAAGGAATTGTCATCACCGAGTGGAAAGATATCCCTATGGAGCTTTTGCTGCGGATTGTATCTCTTGTTGATGATCGGACCGTAGTTATGGCTTCTGGGGTTTGTAGTGGTTGGAGAGATGCTATCTGCTTGGGCCTCACTCACCTATGTCTCTCTTGGTATTGAAAGTTTCAATTTGAAACCTGTCTCTCTTGGCTTTTCTGTTATTGAATTGGGAATTTTGTTTTTGCTTTGTTTATCAGTTGTTTCTGTATTGTTTCGTGTTCATATGAGTATGATGCTTGGTTTTCAAGTTATGTCATGATAAGATTTTCAAGAAGTTGTTTTGTTTTAGAGTAATAATTTATGGGTTAATTCAGGTAACCTGATGGTGAGTAAAGGAATGGAGAAAGTAAAATCTGTTACAACTTGATGAGCTGCAGTTCTAAGGTCTTGCACATGTTTTATGAATTTTCAAAGGGGTTTCTGAAATCTAATCTTTATGCATCATTCCCGTAGCTTGTTCCTTTGAAATAATTTAATTTGTTTCTAGCTATAATTAGGTTTTTTTATGGGTCATCATCCCTGTAGCTGGATACATATCCATTTTTTGTTGGTGATCAACTGATTCTAATCCCTCCATATGTATACCCTGAACATAAATAAATAGGGAAGAAGTTGGAGACGTGTTTCTTAATTGTTTTGTTTAATCCATTCCTTATTTGCCATTAAATCATCTTGGGTTGCAGGTTCCCATCAATATAGATCATTTAGTATTAATACTATTTTCATTCTGCGGAGGCGAGGAATAATTGGGAAATGATTTCTATTGTGCATCTTTTCTGATGAAGATGTTTCTTGAATATCAGTGTAATGACACGCAGTATCATCCTTTCTGCAGGTGCAAAAACAACATGAACAACTTGGTTCTATCACTGGCTCCTAAATTCACGAAACTGGAAACTCTGGTTCTGCGCCAGGATAAACCGCAACTCGAGGATAATGCTGTGGAGGCAATTGCAAGTTACTGTCATGATCTGCAGGACCTGGATCTGAGCAAAAGCTTTAAGCTTACTGATCGTTCCCTCTATGCATTAGCTCATGGCTGCCCTAACCTTACCAAACTGAATATAAGTGGCTGTACAGCATTTAGTGATGGAGGTCTTGAATTTTTGACTGGATTCTGCCGAAAATTTAAAATTTTGAATCTTTGTGGATGTGTAAAGGCTGCAACAGACCGTGCTTTGCAGGTTAAACTGAGTTGCAAACCTCTTTAATATGCTTCTTTTTTTTATTAATTATTAAGGATGCAAGTTAAACAATTTTTTGCATTTTCTTCAGGCCATTGGGCGAAACTGCAGCCAACTGCAATCCCTGAATCTAGGCTGGTGTGAGAATGTGGGTGATGACGGTGTACTGAGTCTAGCTTATGGATGCCCTGATCTCAGAACTCTTGATTTGTGTGGTTGCGTCTGTATAACAGGTATTTCATAGTTGGATAAGTTATTTAACAATTAATAATATTGAATATCATCTTTATGTTCACTTATTTATGATGGGTTCTGTTACTTGAAATGTTCACAAATTTCATGTTGTTACTGCTTTTAATGTCAAGATATACTAAAACCTTATATCTATTGTGCATTTTCCCCATCTTTTTGGTTTGAGGTGGGGATCATTGTTCTTCACTTTTATTTTAACATTTTCTCCGATGAGGACTGACTGGATATAATTTGTCTTTCCAGATGATAGTGTGATTGCTTTGGCCTACAGGTGTCTTCATCTGAAGTCACTTGGCTTGTATTACTGTCGAAACATTACAGACAGAGCAATGTATTCTTTGGTTCACAGCCGAATGAAGAACAAACCTGGAATGTGGAAGTCAATGAAGGAAAGGTGTGATGAGGAAGGGCTAAGGAGCCTCAACATCAGTCAGTGCACGGCACTCACCCCTCCTGCTGTGCAGGCACTGTGCGACTCATTTCCTGCCCTACACACCTGCTCTGGAAGACATTCCCTCGTCATGAGTGGCTGTTTGAACTTGACATCTGTGCATTGTGCCTGCGCAGTACAGGCACCCCGCACATGGAGCTTTATTCCTAATCATGCTCATTGATTGGTGTACCAACAAGAGCACAATGTCGGGTTTACTTTCAGTTGGTCTGTGATAGGAGAGTGCCCCTGTACATAAATGGTTGTTTTAACTTAAAACTGTTTGGCTGGAAATGAGGAACCAGCTCTTTTCTCATCGGTAGTGGTTATTTTCTGAATTATGCTCTGCATTCCCGGCGAATTTGGGGCCAAGTTGTTGTTCGATGTAATGTATCAGATGGGATAAAAAAAAAGACAAATATTTTGTTTTCATACCAAATTTATCATTTGCATTATTGTGTACGTACCAATGGAAAACCAAATTAGTGGCTTTGGTAATCATTTGGAAGTAGGGCTAGTTTTATATTAACCGATTGAAAAGACCAATTTAGTTTAGGATAACTGTGAGAGAAAAGATTGGACTAAATTTTGAAATTTTGTAACAAATTTCATTAGAATTTTCTGGACAAATAAAGGAAATCTGTGTATTAAATGCAAAAGCACACAATGAACACAGCTTGCGCCAATCTGCTCCATAATAACTAAAACATGTGGAATTCAACAATATGGTTTTAGGGTTTGAGTGGCGTATGTACATACTACAGAGTATGCATCATTTGCTTTTGTACACAATCTCGTCGTCGTCAACGTCAAATGCTGGATTGCACAAGCACCTGAACAGTCTCCCAATACCCTGCAATATGTAAACAACTTGTCTTCAGTGTTTTTGCTACCATATCAATCAAGAACTGACTTTAAGCCTCAAGTTTTGGAAGTGTTAGAATTTTTGAAGGGACATGCCTGCGTAAACAGAGGAGTTCGGTATGTTATTGCTCTTGATGATTCATCTTCACTGCTACTTTCAGAGCTGCTTCCATCATAATCTTCATCCTCGTCAGGTTCTGCTGCAGTTTTTCCTTTTGATGTTGTTCCATATCTTGCTTCTTTTCCCTGCTGAGAAATACAAAATTAAGAAATTATTAGAAACTAGTTTTACTCGTATATCAAACCTTAAACTCTGAACTCTAATCCAAAAACTACCAAGGCAAAGGTGTTAAAAGTTAATCCACCTGAAAGATTTTCCCAAGAATTTTCAAAGCCAAAGCACGAACTTTGAGTTCATCCTTTTTTACATTATTTTCTCTGAGAACCTGTATATGAGAAGTAAACCATAGAATTAGGCCAAGTTTATCAAAAACTCATATTTACATAGCACCAGACATGAATAAAATTATAAGAAAATGTTGGTGAAAGAAAAACTAACCATGTGACAAACATGAACAAGGGTGACTTCAATGTCTACTACATTCAATTTCCACAACGAACTCATTAATATATCTTTGTTTGATCGTAGATGTGATTCAACATCGTTTTCAGGGCCACTTCCATCCATTTTAAATTGCTTCCGGATATCTTCTTGAAGTTGCAGCAGCTGAAAGGCACCTGAAATACAATGCAACATATTTGCAGTTTACATTTTATAGGGGTATACACTAAATAAAATTGAAGTTGCACTGCATATGCCTGCACCTTTTGCTGCTGTAATCTGTGATTTCCAGAAATGACCCTTGTTGCGTACCCATTCAGCCAAAAATGGCACTCCCAGATAAATTGCTTTCTTTCCAAGTTCTTGTGCTGCTTGTCTTGAATATACATACCCAATAGTTTGTAATATCTCAGCTCCAAAACCTTTTTTTTTTTTTTTAAGTTAGAAACAAATGTTAAGCCTGCTGTTTCAGATTTCTAATGTGCACAAACGCGCGCGCAAATACGCATACTTGCACCTGGGGATGTTCAAAATCGGTTTTGAACACCCCTAAAAAAAAGATATTTTACCTGCAGCAGAGAGGCGTTTAGCTTCAGATTGAGCACGCTTTAAGAAACCAATCTTGTCACCATGAACATATTGATTGAGGAAATCTTTAAGCAATCTTGCTAGTTTTTCTTCCCTTTCTTTCTGAACAGCCTTCGAATTCAATAATTTTGACACAATTTCAAATTTCCAATGACAAGTAAGCATTCAGAAAGATTAATGATGTAAACACAGGAATTTTAGTCACCTAATTTACCTTCAACTTATCATTTATTTTGTCAGGATTATCAATTTCAGTAGCTAACTCTGAAGAAGCCATTGATGCTACTGATAAATGTCCAACATAGTCCTCAAATAGTTCACTTCCAAATAGAAGAGCAAATACTGCTGTTGGATCAAGCATTGTTTCCCTAATAATTAAGTAGGGCATGTATTATTTTCTAGTTAAAATGTCAAAACAAGAAATAAAATCATATATTCAAAGGATTTTTTTTTTTTAAAATTAACTTTATTATTTAAAATTTAGTTACCTTGATATGCTATACTTGCCATTTCTGTCATAGGCATCTCTTTGTACTGGATCGCTCAACACTTGATAAGCTTCACCTAGCACCTGTCCAAATTCCAAATCTTTTGGTTTAAAGTCAGAAGACAAAATCTATAATATGCAGATTATTTGTAAGTTTATAGAATAATATAAGTTCACGGCAGATATTGGTGCTGGTCCTGCTGGAACAATAGGATTAAGGACAGTTTGTATATAATAAAGAGAATGAAATCAAATAACTGGAAAATAGTAAAAGAAGATGAATTGCCTGAAATCTTTCTGCAGCTTGAGGATCATTTGGATTCTTATCTGGATGGACTTGCCTGGCCTGTCAAAATATATGAGATCTGTTTGTTTATTTTATATCTTCCCAAAATGAGTGAAAAATAATAAATTCAACAGTAAAAATAAAAGAATCAATTGTCTCCAATCTCCTACTGAAACACCAATTCTTTAAAAAAGAGAAAGGGAAAGCAATATAAATCAAATTAAATCATAAAATTTACACAACTTGAAAGAAACAAGTATCAATAAACAAAAAAAAAAAAAAAAAAAAAAAAAACTCAAAATCCCCATGAAATGTATATATAAGAGAAAATCTAAATTAATTTATAAACCGCTGATAAAAAAAGAGAAACCTTAAGATAATAAGCTTTGCGAATCTCTTCCTCTGAAGCAGAAGGGATGACACCAAGAACATCATAGTACTCTGTTTCCTTCACCATTGTTGAATCAGTAGATGCACAGAAGATGAAGAAGAAGAAAAAAGAGGTTTTGAATGAAATGTGAAATGATGAAAAGAAAGAGAAATGGGCATATTATTTAGAGCCCCACTTGGAGGCGTTGCCTTTCCAGTTCTTCAGTTCAATAAACTAATGCTTCAAAGTTTCCTTTTCGCGGGAGCAAAACAGTATTTTAACTGTCATATGGTGGCGCTTATCATACTGTTGTTGTCTCTGTCCCTCCCTTCTTTTAATTTCTTTGCTTATAAGAGGGATTAATTACATAAACCCCCCTGTAAATTACTTTTAATTAACATTTTGCTCCTTACTTTTTTAAAATTACCACTTGTACTCTGTCTCTCTCTTATAAATTACAATTAAATTGTGCAATATTTTTTACAAGAAATTATGCTAAAATTTTGGTAAATACCCAGAACATAGTGTAGTTAAACATAATCAAGTAATACAATCGAATAATTACGGATATTAATATTTGTGTAATGAAAATTGGTGAATTTTTGCTGAATTTTGAAAATTGTGTGTTTATATTACTATTAAGATTAGAATTAATAGCTTTGAGGATGAACGAGGATGATTGTCGTATTATATTGTTTTGTTTTGCTCTTATCAAAATTATTATAGGAGAAATTGTGGATTCAAATGGGTATTTAGCACCACACTTGCTATTAGATTAAGTTGCTTACCTTGTTATATTATTTTTTGGGAGCTTTAAAGAAATAACACAAATTTTATAGTAAAATTAAGAGATTAGTATATATTTTTAAAAATTAAAAAAATAGCATATTTTTTATAAAAAATCTAAAAAACTGCCCCTGGTATATATACAAGTATATATAGAATATATATACTTTGGATATATATACAAGTATATATAGACTATATATACTCGAGTATATATATTAGTATATATAGACTATATATACTCAGGTATGTACTATAATTTGTAAAATCTATCGCTATGATTTATGGAGTATATATAATAGTATATGTGGTTTCATATATACTGGGTAATATGCTATTTATTCATATATACTGTCATATATACCAACAAATGAAGAGTATATATGACAGTATATATAGATTATATATACTGTTACAAAAACTATGTATGAACAATTTATGCTAATTTGTGAAGGTAATGTGCTATGATTTGTGTGAAGTATATATAATAGTATTTATGATTCATATATATCACGTTATGTGTTATTTTTGTGGTATATATATTACTATATATAGTCTATATATACTGTCATATATATCAACAAACAGAATTTTGCAATAGATTTTGATAGCAACCAATTTTCAATCATTACTTAGAACAGCAACACAAAAATCAATAACATCAGGTCATATGCTATGATTTGTGTGGAGTATATATAATAGTATATATGATTCATATATATTAGGTTATATGTTATCTTTGTGGTATATATATCACTATATATAATCTATATATACTGTCATATATACCAACAAACATAATTTACAACAAATTTGAAGAAAAAAAATGAAAACCTAAAATGAAGGAGGAGAATTTATAAGTCATATACAGTTCATAAATAAAGGAGGATAATTCACATACAATTCATAAATCTAATTAAAAACCTAAAATGGAGGAGGAGAATAAGAAAAGACGAATGAGGAGGAGGAGGAGAAGAAGAAGAAGAAGAAGGAGGATGACCTAAAATGGAGGAGGAGAAGGTAAAATAGAGGAGGAGAAGAAAAAGAAAAGACAGAGGGGGAGAGGAAGAAAAAACGAAGAAAAAAAAAATAAGAAGAAGAGTCGAAGGAGAAGAGAAAGAAGAATAAGAAAGGAAAAATTGGTGATAGAAAGAAAAGGAAAAAAAAATAAATGAATTAGTTAATTGGAATGATATTTTAGTCCATCATTAAAATATGTGCTATTTTTTTAATTTTTATAAATTTGTACTATTTAATTTTTTTTAAAAAAATAATATTATTATTTCATACAAATACTCTTATTTTTTTCTATCCACTAGATTTGACATTTATTCAATTAAAATTTTATTACAATTAGTTAAAATTTAAAATTTTATTTTTGAAGAGAATTTAAAATTAAATTATTAATTTTTTATTCTATGAATTTTTTTTTTTATAATCTGATATTTGTCTAATTGAAAGAAATAATAATAATTCTCCCGAAAATAGCATAATGGAATAAAGGGATAGGTGATGAAGTGGACTTGGATTAATCTAAGAGTGGGCCTCTAGTGGGTGGGATCCATGTGAGTGTGGGCTAAGTATTCTTTTAGTTCGGGCTTCTAAAGAGTGGGCCATAAAGTGGGGATACGGTTAAAGCAGAGTTTTATTTAAGTTTTGTAGATAAAAATAGACCCTTTAATATGTTTTGACAAAAATAAGATTTTTATAATGTTTTTAATAAAAACAGACCCTTCATCTTTACTACACATTTATTACGTTAACTATTTTTTACTGCTTTATTTTTTTTTAAAACTATCAGATCTTTATTTTCTCTTTCTATTTGTTATTCTTCAACCTTCTTCATTTTCTTGAACTCTCTTTTTCAGATTGCAGAGACCTCAGCTCATGTCTCACCTCAACTCACAACGATTAACTCACGGTCAACCTCCGACGACCACCACCAACTCTGACGATCGCCACTGAACTGGAGGAGCTACCATCTACAGCTTAAAAGTGGAATATAGAGCTCAATCCAGTCGCAAGAATCTTTGTTAGAAGGAGTAAAAGAATGAATCACTTTCTCACCGTCTTCGTCGCCGCCGGTTTCGATTAGACAAAATGTGCGGTGCAATGATTAGGTACGACTTTATCGTCATCTACAAACTTCTCAACTTCTATGGCTGAAATCATTCCAATTTCGATCCACTTCCTCGTTATCCCTTCGAGTTCAATTTGCCTTTGACTAAAATAGTGATGACAATTGATCGACGATACACCGTGAATGGAATTACACGATCTAGACTCAGCTGCATATGCATGCTTCTTCTCCGTCAGGGAAGGATCATTCAAATAAATGTTATTAGGTTTTGTTTCTTCAGTTCTGCTCCAGCCAAACATCTCTGCTCTTCACCATTATTACTTCGCTTGTTGTTCATCTCCTTCCTTTGTTGTCAGTTTTTCTATTCATTCTCTTCTTCTGTTTGAATTTTTATTTATATATTTTTTTTAACTGCTAATATTGCGATTCTAACGTAGTTTTAGTTTTGATTGAATTTGATAGGAGCAGTTGAATCTCAGTTTTGTTTAATCCAAGTTATGCTGGTTAGTTTGAATTTTGATATTTTCTTCCAATTTTCGTGTGTATAATATGGAATAAAGGACCAATTATAGCAGACCATTCGAGACAAACTTTTTATCAACCTAGACTATACGCCTTTAAGTAGTTGTTATCATTCCCATAAAATTTGGTAACAAGGCTATCAAAATGGCAATTTCTGCGGAAATCTGATAGTAATTGGAATAAAAGCAGCACTCATCATGATTCTTTCATATCTTTAAAGATTTTTCAGCTGTGTTCTGCCTTTTATATGTTATATTTGTCATACTTTTTCAAGTTATTTCCTTGTGTGAACTTTGGAGTTCACATTAAAATGAAATCACAGTTTTTTTTCTATATTTATTAATTTTATACTTATCCCTATGTTTATTGCGCTTTTTAAAGTGAAGTTCACATTAAAATGTTGTATATACTAGCAAAGCTCATGTTCAATTCAATTGAAAAACAAGTCTGATCAGAGTGTTGTCATATATTTTCTATATTCTGTAAATTAAAAAATAAAATTAATTGAGATTGCTTGATTATCTAACTAAATCTTGTGTGTGTTTATTACTAATATGTTCTTTGTTGTATTCATTACTACTTGTATACTCAGTGCTGCTGTGCCATTTGTAGCTATTGGTGTTATACTCATTGCCACAATTTTGGCCTTTAGCTTCTTCTGGAATTTATTTATAAAATTTAGTGAATTGTGTTTTATGGTAAATGTTGTAGGATTATTTTTTTAATATTAAGAATTTTATAATTTTTCATTGAAAACTTTAATTTATCGTCAACATTTTTTTTTTATTTTTATTATAAGGTGTGAGTTTCAATTCATGTTTAAAATAATTAAACAAATTTTGAATACTTCCTCAATTTATTTATGATTTTTTTTTTTTTTTACTTTGAAAGTAATCTGAATGTTTCTTTTAACATACTTCCAACATGTTATAAACTTTACACATAATAAATTTGAGCATTAATGTTAAATATACATATGTTACATGATTTGGTCTCTGAACTAGTGGTTTTCATGGTATGAATTATTTAGATGTTGGGAATCCACTAATATTTTGTGTTTTGAAAATAAGTTGAACATACTTTCAACATGTTTTGAACAATTATTTTATAGATTTCTACATTATTTGATTATTAAAATCAAATCAAATAGTACAAGTTTCACATTGTTTGAATGCTAGACATTTAGTGATATTCTATCACAAGATTTTGTGTTTTTGGCTTCAAAATACTAGAAAATTTTTTTGTATTTTAAAATTAAGTTGAACATATTTTAATCTTTTTTTCTTCTATTTTGTTCTTGTTTTGCTGTGTTTTTTATTGCTGAAATGACTATTATTTTTATTATATTTGAACAGTTGTTGCGTGTTGGAGTCAAAATAGTTTTGATTATATATTGATGAGTTTTGAATATGTTTTGGAGTCAAAATAGTTTGGATTATATATTGATGAGTTCTGAATATGTTTTGAATTTTTTTAATTTATTTTGTTGCTTATGTAATTGATTAGGTTATGATGACTTTTTTACTGCTATTTGTGATGTGTTTATGCTGACATGGTTTTTGTATGAGCTTTTAGTTTTGAACGTACTTCAAATTGTTTTAATATGTTTTATTACTAGTGAAATTAATTAGGTGTTGATAGTTTTTTACTGTTATTTTGTTGTTGTTTTTGCTATGTTTTTCTACTTAAATAGTTTTTTTTTTTGTGGGTTTTTATTTTGAACATAGTTTAAACATATTTTAAAATGTTTTAATTTTTTTTGTTGCTTAATGGAATTGATTAGGTGTTGATGATTTTTTATTGTTATTTTTGTTGTGTGTTTTTGCTTAAATGTTTTTTCGTCTATTTTTGGCATTGAACATAGTTTGAAAATATTTTGAAATGTTTTAATCTGTTTTGTTTGATTTTAATGTTGATTTGATGAAATTAGGTCGAAGATGCCTGAAATTGAAGAAAAGGGAATGACTTAATTTTTTTTTTTTTTTTACTTAGATTAAATGAGATAAATTTAGTTGGTCTATTTTTTCCAAAAAGTTAAAGAGATCTATTTTTTCTCTAAAAAGAAAAGTCAATTTCATCATTTATTTTGTCCAAAAAAGTTAAATAAAGATATATTTTTTATCCAATTTTATATCAAAAAGCTCTATCCACCCTAGGTTTTATTTGGGTCCAACATGTTTTAGATTGCAAAAAACAAATTTAAAAAAAATAAAAAAAAATTAACTCCAATTAAGATTTTATTGACGAGTGAATTTCAGCAAAATCTTGGTGATATATATATAATATATGAAAAGAAAGAATAAAAGTAAATATGCTTTTAGTTAAAGGTTGTGTTATGATGATAATGCATGTGGCAACACTCACTAAGTGGCTCCACATATATGGGACCATTTTGACCTCCATTTTCTAACTTTGGGAAAAAGAAAAAGAGAGGGATTCTGTAAGAGCATCGGCAGCTGAGACCAAGAACACCGCATTGGATGATTCATGATAGTGGCCCCTTTATGAGTTATGCAATTCAGGGCCAAAAAGAGAATGAGAGAGGGCATTGTCTCAGCCTTCACTATGTCAAAGTGTCCACAAACAAGTATTGAAGGTCCATCTTTCTTTTTAACCCATAAAGTGAATTTATATATTTTGCAACAAGTTTGTGGTAATTAAATAGGATATGACCGTTTTAATTTGGTTGTTTGTGCAATGGAATGTTTGAGTTTTTACGTTGATTTTTTTTAAAAAAAAATTTTTACAATAAATAACAATTCAAATTAATAACTGCAAATAAATTGGTCATACGAAGATTCAGGAGAGAGCTATTCTCTACCGGTTTGTTAGTTAGTAGCCTCCTCAATAGTTGATATCTTCATACAGTAACATAATGGTTAGTATTTATCGCATGCACTAACAAACAATGGAGAAACTATCTAAAAGCTTGAAAAAACACTACAAAAATGATTAAAAACCGATTTTAACTACAATAAGGCCCTCTATGGATATCGCATGCAATTTCCAGAATTTGCTAGTTCAAATAATAACTTCAAAGTACCAGATTGGTAATTTGTATAGATGAAATACTGTAACGTTACAGTCCTCTAATAAATTACACTAATCAAAACAATCACACAATGAGAGATTATTTAACAGATGATACATATTTCGAATAGGAAGACTTATCAAAAGAATATCTCAATTGCAATAAGAGACAATTGTATGCAAAACATGAAGGGGGTCCACGTAGAAATGCAAATCGAGCATTCAGTGTGCTACAGTTCCGTTTCAGTTTATACGTGGCTCAACAAAATTGTGATACCAGGAATTCCTTGCCAAACATAATGCAGCATATTGCACTATCCCAATGGACACATTAAACACTGAACAACATCCCATAAATACAAACTAAAAAATCAGAAGTTCAGCTGTCATCGATCATAGAGGTGGCCTGTACCATTTTGAATAAATGCACTATACAGATATGGTAGGGGGTACCTTCAACCTTAGCCTGCAACGGTAATCAAATAATAACTTTCTGCTTAAAGAGAAGCTTAAATGGAAACATCAGCTTTGTTTCCATGGTGATGCTTCTTTAATATTCTCTTAAAAGCTGGAAAAAGTAAATATAAAAAGAAAATGGATCACATGACAGAAGCATTTGAATCTTTAAATATGTAAAAATAATTCTGTTCACGAATTGTTAAATCGAACTACAACACAGGTAATATTGTCAGAGCTTCCCCTTGAATAAGCTTCCTGTATTAGTTTTCTTGATGCTGCTTCTGCATCTGTTATGTCCTGCACTAAGCCAACTGCTTCCTGGAAATAGACAAGATAGCATTAGGGGCCGGTATCAATCACTTAACCAATTCAGTTTAAATTTCGCAAAACTTAAAAGATAAATTCTTTTTAGAAAGGAAATTGAACTGATTTAATACAAAATTTTACACAAAACTGAAAGGAAATGAACCAATATTCCAGAAATTAACTTAAAAAAAAAAAAAAAGCTAATCCAGTGGTTCAGTTCGATTATTTTGAATTGAACTGAAAATAGCTGAAATCCAATAAAACGTAAAATTAAACAGAACAAATTATTACGAAGACCAAACTGAATGATAAAAATTGATCCAGTTTATTTCAGTTCTCAGTTGACCAAACCGTTGCTCACACCTAGCTAGCATGTTAATGCAGGCTACTCTGACAAAACATTTATGCTGAAAAATGATTTCAGAACTCTTTCAAAATAATAAAAGATATAATATCTTTTAAACTTCAGCAAGCGTAACAATGATTATAAAATCAATGTTACCTCCTGAATTCATGAATTTGAGTAATGTTACTTGAAAAAAGATAACATTGCATTCATGAATTTGAGTAATGTTACTTGAAAAAAATAACATTATTCATTTTCCTTTTTTATAAAAAAGTTACAGTCTGCACAGGAACTGAAAGCCAACACTGACCTCATTTGATAATACATTCCATAGACCATCACTTGCAATGATTATAAAGTCCACACCATTAATTTCTTCTTCCTAACCATCAGAAAACGCATAATCATCAGATAAAAAATCACACATAGACAGGAAGAAAAGGAATGATGATAAACAGGAGTTTTGTAACATCTTCCCCTAATTTAGTAAACAGTGAAATGCAACAAAAACACAGCTAACGTCAACCCCCCTGAACTGCACCATAAGTCAGAAAGTCAAAATGCCTACCCCAAAGAGGTAAACGATAGTCTTCTTTCTCACTGATTCCATGATTTCATAAAAGATGGAAGAACTAGGTGTTTGGATAGTAATAAAGAATAATAAATAAATTTTCTAGGATAAGATGTCTACAATCAGTCACTAAAGCATTATGACAAAATGACCATCGGGATACATGCTCACCTCGCAACTATAGGGTTGTATCCTCGTAGTTCCCAAAATAAAATTTGACATCATTTTCAACATATGGCTAACTATATTTATCAGTAATGCATGTGCATGCAGACCAAGAATTACACCATTTGCCAAACGCTAATATTTAAAATAATCAGCTCTCAAAACGTATTGTATGATAAATTACCTGAATCTCTGGCTCAGCAACAACATATGGTTTGAGCAGTTTATCTCCAAATGCACGTGAAACAGCAAGAACACCACCAACACGCCATGTACCTAGAAATTTAGCACCAAGTCAGAGAAATATATTCAGAAAGTTGTGATGCTGTAAGCAAGCTGTATCATGATCTGTTTTAAAGATAAAACATTTATCCACCAAAGCAAAGAACAAGTATCAATATCAGTAGTACAAAAAAATAAAACTTCACAAAAATACAAGAAGTAATACAAAAAATACATTCATTCTGCATAATAATGAGAGAGATGAAGAGATATGGCCACAACAAATTAACAACACAATTTCACCTGCCCATACAACAAAACCTCCAGCATCTTCAATCCTTTGGCGTTCATCAGATCTATCAGGTTTGTGATCAATAGACAATGGAATAGCTACGCATAAAAACATAAAAATGGTCAAGATAAGTAGTTTAATTGTCAGGTATAAGGTAAATGCTTTTAATCAAATACACTTACAAAAGTGAAACTTCAAACTTCTCCCCATTATGGCATCAGGATTCAAGAAAATGTCCGAAATTATATTTTTTCATTAAAAACCAAATATGATTATAGGATCTAATTTTGAATGCCATAATATTCCCTTTTTCATTTTAAAGTTTATCACTCTGTTCATCACAGAATATTATCATTAAATTCCCTATCCTTCATCAAAATGAAAGAAAGAAAAGCAACCTGAACCAGCTCTACTGGCTACAACTCTGGAATCACCAACATTTCCAACAAGGAGACGGTCCCCCAACAGCATAGCTGTTGATGCGGTTGATCCAGAATCCTTTTGCTGGCCTTTTTCTGCATTGAGGAAATCTGCATCTGTCTGTCTGAATGCTTCAACTGCAATGAAGAACTTGCTCCTATGAAAATATGGGAAAGAGAAGAGCCATTCCATACACAAAATGATGCAATAACTACAGAAATGTCATACCAATAGCTGTCTTTGTGTCTTTGATAAAATCTGGATGGCTGCTTAAATTCCTGAATAAGTTATTTTTAAGGTATTCAGCAGTTCTAGCACCTCCATGACCTAAAGCAAAACAAAAACATTAATGATCTAACTGTAAAAAAAAAAGTTAATGATCTTGGAAGTGAGAGCACCATAAAATTGTTGGCCACAGTATCATACAAACTTCAGAATAAAGCAAACGAGAAGAAATATTATCATGAAAAGGTACACCTTTGATCACTAACATTAATCAAAGAGTGCTCACTTTGACCAAAGAGAGAGAGAGAGAGAAATTTCTCAATTCCAAGCAGTATACAAAAAATTTACATCTCAAATATCTTAGGCTATACTTGTAGAGAATGTACCCCCATTCTAAAGCAAAGATAATTTACAGCAATGTGAATAAACATTCAAGGGGTTATTAAGAAGACAAATATGGGAAGTCTTAACGGTGGAAGGCAAGAAATTATTTCAGAGAAGGAACTCTCAGATTTTTGGTGATGGAAACATGAGCCATACCATCAAAAACACCAAAAAAGGCAACCATTTGACCATCAACTTCAGCTATCCTTGTCTCATAGAAATCCTCCATCGAGGCCCTTTTTCCCTTGAAACTTGAATACCCATAGCTGAATTTTGCTGTTTTGCTCCCCGAGAGAAAGCTACAAGTTCAAAAAATAAAAATATTAAGTATAGATATAAATATCAATGAAAAGAAAGGATAAGGAAACAATATAGCCTGAACCAAAATAAATTTGGCTAAGTTACTAGGGTTTTGACAATATAAAGTGACACAAAAATTTGAGATGTGAATTAATCATAGACCACTTAAAAAAAGGCGTAAGAATTTTAGTGTTCCTCCTAATGCAGTGAAGCGGTAGAAATACAAATCATGCAAAATTTGAAACCAAAAGAAAAGCATGATTTCTGTAATCTAGTTTTCAGAATGAATATTGTCAAAGATTATATTAAAAATAACTGAGAGCCATGTCGGAGTTAGTAAGATTTGTAAAGTCAATTTAGATACCCATAATCAAAATATATTCAAATCATTAATTTTAGTGCTAGAAGCTTGTCATTTGATGACGGAAATATTCATCTGCATTTGTTTTTCATTTCATCTGAAAATTTTTGTTTCTACAAGAGAATTATCAATTTAGGGATCTATTGTTTGCTTTCTCTGCACTTCTATTTACAGAAAAAAACAATGAAATTCAAAAAACCATACCAAAATATGTGGCATTTGAAATCAATTTCACAAAATTACAGGAAACGAAGTGTTGTTAGGTACAACAACATGGCCTATTGTCTCTAATTGTAAAGCCATATGACAACTTTTTTATCACACCATTAGACCCTAAATCTCATGAGCTCTACTAAAAACATCCACCATAAGTACATGATCAAACTTATTAGTTATTGAAACCAACATCACATAGAAACATTTCTAGTCATGTCTATTTTCATGCATTTCTTTTAGTAGCTGTGAGCTACTCCACATCTGAAGACTTGTTTTCACCACTTGAAAGAATGTCAGATTCATTGTATATCTTTTCTCACACTCATACTAACTTAATCAATCAGTTCATGTTACTGGTTCATCAACATGACTATTTCAAACACCACCAGACTGAAAATCTTAGCTGATCATCATGCAATGCAACTTAATCATTCATCTCTCTTCTTAAGTTGCACACTTCATTGAGACTAATTATAAAATGGAGAGATAATAAGTCCATCCCAACACACCTATTCAAACTTATTCAATTGATCATTGATTGTTCTTTAACTATCTTACCTGTAATTTGCATTTCAGACCATTCCACAACTAGCACTTTTTTCAATAATTATTAGGAGATGTATCAATGAGAGCTTGTTATCTGAATGTAAACTTACTATTCCTATAAATTATCATGTTCAAACAAGTAATTCTGCGTCAGAATAGAAAAAGCCAGTCCCTGTCTCTATCAATTACATACAGCCTCTTATGGCATTGGTCATAACTCATAAGCGAATACAAACTACTGAATTTGATCATCACAACAATAAAGCATAAAAATTTTAGGAACCTGATTCCGCCGCCGCTGAAGAGAGCGTCGGGATCTCTAGTCGATATCATACTATCCAATGATTGTGATGGTACTGTTGGCGCGAGTGGTACAATCTGAGAAGCTTCAACATCGGCATCCCCGCCGGGAGAGGCGGAGGTGACGGAGGGAACACAAGCGGAGTCCGTCGTCGGATAAATGATTGAGAACTTGATTCGGAGAATAGTAAAATAGTAGAAAGCTGAGGAAGAAGAGATGGGGGTGGCGGTGGTGAGGCAGAATCTATGACTTGCGAACTTCAATCTAGAGTTTTGGATATGCCGCCGCACTGTGTACCTTTTTTCTCGCCGTCTGGTTTTTTTTTTTTTTTTAAAGTAAAATCTCTGAAATTATTTTGGGATTTCGGAATGAGAAGAGGTTTGAATTTTGTGCACCGTTGATTGAAAGAGGTGGGATCCGCCTTCTTTGACTTTTGAGTCCAATCCTGCCTCACCGTGCACCGCATCAAAATTTTTATAGCAGATTTGTCCACACCTGTTTACAACTATTTAATATTGATATTTACTTATTTATTTTTCTTTCGATCAAAATAACTATTGTTTAAATTTTTTTTCTTTCTTAAAATAATAAAAATTAGAAATTTTTTTATGCACCGATCGTATATTAATTAGCTTAACAATATCTAACCTGCCCATGTAAATGGAACAAAATTCAAAAAAAAAAAAATGGCATAATAATAATAATAATTGGGAAAAAAATAATTGTTGTCAGAAATGAATGATAAAATTCATCTATTGCTTTAAATACGATTATCATAAATCCATTTTTTATTTTTGAACTTTTCTTATGTGGATTTTATTGTCAATAATTTATGTTAGAATACAATTAAGATCATCAAATTTTCATCACTAGTACTAATTTTACTACTTTCACCATCTTGCACTCACAAAATAGTACTCAATTATATTTTTGACTGGAAACATTAAAACATTTCCAAAGTAAATTCATATATTTTGAAAACGGCCGGGGGTAAATAAGAAAAGAAAAGGATGACAGCCGCATAAAAAGAAATTCTTCATTCAGCCCATATCAATATCATAATCAGCTATTGTCATTTTTGTAAGTGGTGGTGGTAGTCCAAAGACGATCATCAAGAATAAAACAAACAATGGAATAATGGAAGGAAAACCCATAAGCTAGGCTGATTTTCACAAATACAGCAACCACCACCAATATATGCAATCACCAACCGCAACAACTACTAGTCGGAGCTTCCTGTGGAGGCTTCTGTTTGAAGATGTTTGTTTTTACACCGCTAGAACCTTCTGCCAATAGACTTGGTGTTTCTAAGATCTGCACATTAATGTAGTATATCATCATAAACACTCTCTACTCAGCAATATCATCTTGAACTATATATTGTGAAGACAAATACAATCGTCAACCACTCTCATCGCGTCTCTAATGCACAGCATTTTCATTGAAGCTTGCCTTCTAATGCAGGAAAGACAGGATGGCATAGTTGGGTCATGCAAGCTAGTAAATAATGAGACGAGCACAGGCATTTCACCCAACTTGGGCTGTCATGCAAACATGGCAATGTAAAACAGGCAAATAACCTGTTATTTCCTTAACAAGAGAGTATATTTAGGATATTTGCAAGAAAAAGCCAAGTTAATAGTTGGATTATCAGGGTGTTTCAGGGGGAAGCAACAATTCTATGAAGATATCTAAATGGCAACAAGCATGGGATTGACATCAACATGATTATATTTCCAGATGTGCAAGCTACCAAACCAAAATGAAAGAAAACATACATCAAAATCATATCACATACCTTTAAAACAAGCTCCTCAAAACATTGTTCTACATTGACTCGAGTTTTTGCACTACATTCAAGAAAAAGGCATCCATGCTCCCTGGCAAAGTCAATCCCCTCTTTTTTGGTGACAACTCTTTCACTCTCCTGCAAAAAATGTACTCAGATATCAACAACTCCATAGCAACATAAAATTAATAAGATCATGAGATAATATAGACTACTGAGTAAAATTTTAGAAGCACATCAAAAACTAGAGGAATTTTGGAACCAGACAAAACATCTAGCTAACGAAGGCACCAAACTTACTAGATTTGCACAAGACTGCATGAAGAAAAATACTCATATTTTTGTTTGAAATGTACCTTATCAACTTTGTTGCCAACAAGCATCTTGATGCAATCCTGGTTTGTCGAATATAGATCAATTTCTTTGGCCCATATATCAGATAAATTTGTGAAAGTATCTCGTCTGGTTACATCGTATACTGTACCAATTCCCAATAGAAAAATGTTGAAGTTGAAAACCAAACTATAATTTCTGGCATAACTGGAAGTTAACTCTAACATAAAATGACACACTTCGCACTAGAAATCCAAAATTAATTATCTGTGAAGTTGGAGAGAATAAATGGAAGGGTGCTGACTTCTTTGGGGGAAAATAACATTTAAATGGTGTAAAAACAAAAACATTATACCAGTAGGGATGAAGAAGAACAAGTATCGGAGGAATTTGAACTGCTCATATGTGAACTTGATTAAAATTTCAATACACGTATCTGTTTCAAACTTGCTTAAAACTCTTTTGAAATGCCCATACACCCAAATCTGTTTGAAGTTATAAATATCTATATACGTCCCACACTTGTTTGATTAAAACATAAACCCACAATCTGAATTACACTATCACTATCTAACATCTTATTCATTTAATAAAAAAATAAAATTATTTAAGGACACGCATAAATGAGTTTCAACATACAGCCAATATGCATAATAATGAGAACCCGGAGCAGGTATTGAATTTAATATATATAGTCTTACCGAACTGCCTTAAACTAATAGTCAAATCTGGCTCAAACAAGTTATTGGCCATCAGGCACCCATAAAACCCAGCCCCCCTTCCATCATTATATACAATCACTAGCACCTCCAATAGCAAATATAGAGATTCTTGAAGTGTCTTATCATTTCTCCAATACTAAAAAGAGCATAATGAATATTAAAAGGTTGGCGAGCGACAAGATAGCAAAAAGATTAAACTATGTACCCATTATTATTCCTTGAGCTCCTCTGTAATAAGAACTAGTAAGTGTTCTGAACCTCTCCTGCCCGGCTGCAAATTAAAACAATTTGTAAAATTAACTTTCTAGCCATGGGATACCAAAGTTAACAGCTAAAAAGCATTCTCATCAAATATAACAAAACACAAATAAAAGAATGAATTCTTATTAGAAAGGGAAAACTAGATATATTCAAAAAGAATTTTGATCCTCATTTCTGTCCTTATGGCTCTAAACTTCTAACCCACAAGATGCCATATGGCACTTCTATTAATTCATCATTCTCAACAAAAAAATAAATAAATAAATCCAATTTTGTTCCTAACTAGATTTATCAGGATAATGACACATCAATCATGGAAAGATATTGCCTTCCAAATGTAGCGTCAGATAAAACCTATTATAATTCCAGGTTAGTCAGGGAAACAACTAGCTCTACAAACAAGATTTAGTAAATACTTCTGGAAATAAATCATTGAGGAACAATGCATTACCTGTGTCCCAAATAGCAAGTTTCAACTTTTTTCCACCTATGGTGATGTGCTTTACCTTAAAATCCACGCCTACAACAATAAGCCAAAAACCAAAATCAGAAATATTAAGTTGATGTAGTATTAGAAATGCGACCATATATCATACTCCAAACAAGAAATATTCCTAAAATGAATTTAAATTATACAAAAAAATAGATCGAAACCCAAAAAATAAATTGGAGAAATAATGTAATTGGAGAAAAGAAAGCAGACCTATAGTAGGAGAGAGATCCTCAAAAGTGTTGGAAGTGAAACTCAAAAGCAGACTACTCTTCCCGACACCAGAATCCCCAATCATTAGTAACTTGAACAAGTAGTCAAACTCCGGTTGACTCGAAGACGATTCCATTTGCAATCGAACAAACCAAAATCAAAATACCCTAATGATCAATGCGCAGCGTCAATTAGAGAAATAAGCAATTCGTGAATTTTATAAAACAAACACAGAGAAAAAGAAAGAGGCATACCTGGAGACTGGTAGCAGGGATTGTGAGATTAGATCCGAATTTGATGTATTGGTGTTGGAGATAAGAGATACATAGAGGGAAAGGAGAAGGAAAAAGAGAAAATGAGATCGCAGAGAGGCAAAGAAAGCTCTAAAGTCTTCTTCTTTCTTTATTTCTTTATCGATTTTGCTTATGGGAGCAAATTTCGGTTGGATATGCTGGTATGAGGACTATGTTATTATTTTGTTGCCGACGTCCATAGCGCTTGATCATAAGGATCATTGGGCTTAGGATAAAAGTGGGTAAAACAGTTAAAACTTTTTCAAATAATTTTTAATTAGGTCACTTTTAATAAATTAATATCTTATATGAATAGAGGTTAAAGACTTTGGTCCCAAAACAAAACACTTTCAAAATAGTTTTTAGGGTTTTTCCATCAAAATAAAATTATTATTTTAGAGAATCCATTTATTGTTTCAAGCATAACTGTATTTAAAATTATTTACGGCTTTAGATTAATTTGAATCATCTCGAATCAGTGCACTAAGCGGTAAAAATTATTTTTTTAATATTCAGTAAAATAATTTTTAATTGTTTAAATAACGTTTTATAAAAAATTAACTCACATAACTTTTAACTTTAATTTTAAGTACTATATAAACTCCTATTAGTTATTCAAATAATTAGAAATTACTTAAATAATTAATTTTGCATAACACACTTTAAATTTATCAAATTATGTGATATTTACTGTTATTTTTCCGTCTTATTTTCTTCATTTTTATAAATAAATAAATAAATAAATAAAAGTAAATTAATAAATAAAAAAATTTTAAAATTTTTTAGAAAAAAAAAATATTAAGAATAAGGTCACATGCAAATTATTTAATTAGAGTACTTTGGTCTTTAAAAAAGATATTTGCAAAAATTTCAGATTTCAATATTTGGTTTTTATTTCGTATGTTTTTTATTTAAAGTTAATATTTTTCATTTATACTTGAGTTACTCGTGTCATTCATCTCTTCAAATTTAATAAATTTTGGTTAAATTGTCAATAAGTTAGGGTACCTATGCTTAAACTGTTTGATAGAATTTGAGTCAATCGAGTATGTGAGATAAGTTTAAGAATCACATTGAACAATGCCAAAGGGTTACTAATGACAATTTGTGTGAATTTTCAATGGAAAAAACTAGAAAAAAACTATAATGACTCAATAGTATATTATTGAAAACTCAAAAAATTTAAGAGCAAATTTGTAAAAAATTTAGGAATCTTCTGGTTAACATGTTAGATTACTCTTACAACTTATTTTATTATGATTGACATGTTTAAAAATGTGGCTTTTTAGTAGTAAAAAATGTTATTCTTTTTGGTGTTAGAAGGAAAAAGTTCACAAAATAGGCAGTCAGTCAGGCACCATATCTCAAAGGGGTACCATCTCTACCAAATAACTAATAAGAATCTCAATTTAGCACGCATTTTATATTGGTATTTGGAAACACTCCTAAAACTAACAATTTCAGAAATTGGCACCACAATTTGTACATACAGTTCCAGCTACCCTTATAAAATCTTTCATTGAAATAAAGAATGACAAAGTAGAGAAAACCAAAAATTATTATTTATTTGATACATGGAATATACTAATCCTGAGTCTAGACAAATAATTTAGTAATTATATTAGTATAAGAATTCTCGCCAAATTTTATAACTGTGGTTCAAAACATCCAAACAATAGTTATTAAAATTGAATTGGCGCCAAAATTTATAAACAGTTCAATCTTACAATGGTTATTAGCAGAAATTATAAGTAAATTTATAGAGACAATTATAACCACCTTTATATCATAATATCAATCGAAATAACTTGATCATACAGAAGTGATAATTGATAAGTTGCTGATCAGAGCGATTTGAATTGTCCCTATGACTTAACATGCTCCAAGGAACTCAATAATCGCCCTTTTAAGGATAAGAGGCTGCATGAAAAATGATGGATATGGGGTGGTTGTAATAATGAGTTATTATTTTTTTTCTATAGAAAGAATAATTGAATTTAGAGTTGTCATTGGATTCTTATCTATTCATCGAGCTAATGCAATATTATTTTTTTTTTTCTGAAAAATAAAGATATTTGATGTTACACAAAGTATTTTCCTTTTAAATAATCCACAAACCTAAACTTAAACTTCATTTTCTTCTAAAACTAAAATGAACAATGAACTAAAAACTGGCCAAGAAGAGTAATTAATAATAGCTTGTTTAGTTGAATATAAGGATGAACATAATCTTAGTAGATACTTTGCGATCTTAATAAATTTAGTTTCTCAAACTTAATTAGGTTTTGACAACTCAGGCCACAATTATAATGCAATTGCTGACAGCCTTCTATTGATCCAAATATATAAATGTTGTAATTAATAATTTTTCTATAATTGATCATGATTTTCTTGCTTGCTTAACTCACCATTTTCTTTAATTGCTGGGATATTTATAGGATTCAAGGAGATTATTTAACTATATAACATTACTATTTTGAAGAGATGAAAATATATCATCAATCCGTATCATTTTAAATGTATTTTATGTCATTTCATACATATTAAAATATGATTATTATATATCATCAATCCGTCTCATTTTAAATGCATGTCTAGTTGCGTTTGTTAGTATTGGGCGTTAACCAAAAAAATTTATCTGATTGGTGGAGAATAATAAGAATAAATATCTTAAAATAATAATAATAATAATCACAATAAATATGGTAACTTAATCTACTGCTAAATAAATATATGGTAACTTAATCTACAAATTAACAAAAATAATTGACTAAACTTCATACTGGACAGAGTTGTATCTCTTAACTCTATGCGGTCTAATATGGTGAGTGGGTTGTGTCCAGATTTTACATCTTTAAATTAATTTGTAATGGCAGCTGATATTTGGAAATATGTGCTAAAAAATACATATATAAGATAGTAGTTTCTAAATTTTACTTATGTGAAATTTTAAAAATAAATTTTTAAATAATTTATTTTCAAAAATAAAAAATAAACAATTTTACATCAAATAAAATTTAGTTTCACATACATACGAGTATCTCTCTATGACATGCATGAGTTAATAGAAAAAGAAAATCGTTTTGCATTTTAAGTACTAATTTGGGAAAAAAGTGTACCACATAAATAAAAAAAAATTATTTTTTTTTATTTATCGATGATACTGGCCGATACTGAACAAATTAAACTAAGTTTAGTATAGTTTTTTTTTTTTTTTTTCTGAGGAAAAATTTTGCATAGTTACATAACATTAAAACCAATCATTGATACAGTAATAAACAATGTAATTATTTGAAAGTTCCAAGTTAATAAATTAGGTTTAGATATTTTTGTACTTACTATGTTTTTCCTTAACATTACCAAATTGGATAATAGCTGTGTACAAAAATCTAAAAAGAAAAAAATCAGTTAACAATAAATAATAGTACGAGCAGTAATTGTTTATATGAGACTAATAATATAATACTAATGTATAAAAGTTATAAAATGCCTATTTATCGTAGTGAGTTGATAGATTGAGAAAAAAATCCCACTGTTCAGTGAATTTCTTATTTAGGACAAATCAAGTCCTATAAAATTGGGCCGAAGAAGCAAAATTAAGAGCATCAAGCAAACTCTTCTTGCAATTAATACTAATAACTCCCTTTAAAGCCAAAAAAAAAAAAAAAAAAAAAATTTAATATGAAAGAAGTGGTGTTGATCGTAGGAGCAGGTCCTGCAGGCCTAGCAACTTCTGCATGTCTAAACTATTTCAAAATTCCCAATATCGTTATTGAAAGAGACGACTGTTATGCTTCTTTATGGAAAAAAAGAGCATATGATCGTTTAAAATTACACCTTGCTAAACAATATTGTGAGCTGCCTTATTTTCCCTACTCATCTAATGCTCCTGTTTTTATCCCAAGAGATGAATTCGTCAAATATTTAGATGATTATGTCTCCAAATTCAACATCAATGTCCGGTGCAATCGGAACGTAGAGTCAGCCATTTATGACCAACGTGCTAAAAGATGGAAGGTTGAAGTAAAAAATACAGATTTGGGTGTGTTTGAAGTGTATGTTGTGGAGTTTTTAGTTGTTGCAACTGGTGAAAATAGTGAAGGTATGATTCCTGATATCTATGGACTTGATGGCTTTGAAGGGAGCTTTATGCATTCTAATCAATATGCTAATGGAAAAGAATATAAAAACAAAGATGTTTTGGTTGTTGGATGTGGGAATTCTGGTTTGGAAATTGCTTATGATTTGTTTAACCATGGTGCTAATACATCTATTGTTGCTCGCGGCCCGGTAAAGATCTCTCTTCTCTTTTGATCATCTCTTTATTATTTTTCAAATTTTCATTTTATCTTGATATGTTGGTGATATGAAAATTTTATGTAATTTTGATTGGTTCAGGTGCATATTGTTACAAAGGAAATTGTTCTCATTGGCATGAAAATGTTGGAATACCTTCCAACCTCTATAGTGGACTCTGTTACTATAATGCTTAGTAACTTAAGGTTTGGAGATATTTCAAGATATGGATTCCACAGACCAAAAGAAGGCCCTTTCAGACATAAAGAAGTAACTGGGAGATCCCCCACCATCGATGTTGGCGCCATGGACGAGATTAAATTGGGAAATATTCAAGTATGTGTTACTTTCGTCAGAAAAATCCTTAAACGCTGCACAAATAGCCGAACGAACAAACCCATGTAATGATTTGTGGTGGTGATGCTTGCAGGTATTTCCAGCAATAAAAGGTATAAATGGTAAGGAAATTCAGTTTGAAAACGGCGAAATTAATCAATATGATGCTATCATATTTGCTACTGGTTATAGAAGCACTGTGCGGAACTGGCTTAAGGTATGTATCCTTACTTGTTTACTAAAGAAAATTTAAGTCGAATTGAGAATTGGACCAAAAGGTTAACAAAAAAAAATGCAGGGAGCTAATGACTTGTTTAATGAAAATGGGATGCCTAAGCCAAGTTTTCCAAATCATTGGATAGGGAAAAATGGAATTTACTGTGCTGGATTTTCAAGTAGAGGATTGCTGGGAATTGCAAATGATGCTCAAAACATTGCCAGAGATATCAATTCTAAGTTCACTGCTCAATATTATTAAATGTGTTATTTGGAGTGTTAATATTTTAGTTGTACAATATTAAATTTGGCCTTTTTTATTCGCTATTGTAAAATAATAATAATAATAATTAGTTATATATATGGTATTTGTACCATCTACTGTTTCTAATACAATACAACTTGAGTTTTAATGAAATTTCCTATTATTATTAATAAAACACATCCATCACAAATTATGTTTTATTTTCAAATATTGTTTAATTTCATATTCATAATTTTCTTTTTTACAACTCAAAATTTCTATTTAAACTTATTATGTTGCAGTATAGAATATTATTTTAATTCATATTCATAATTTTCTACATAAATACAAATTAATTTCTATTAAATTAAAGACTAAATTTGGTAACTGTATTTCAAATCTCTATTATATATTTTTTTATTAGCATTTAGAAAGAAGCTTACATTGAGCTGTCGTTTTGGAGTATAGAACAATGCTACATTAGCATTTAGGTGTTGAATGTTTTAAATTGAACTATTAGGTTCATGTTTTAAGTTCACTTTTTAAAATTCTCTAACTATTTTACCCTTTATATTTTATTTTTTAAAATAAAAATAAAATAATTACATTATAATTTTTGATATTAGATAGTGAAATAAATAAAAAAAATTAAAACAAAAGAAAATACCTTATAGGAGGAAAAATATTCAATTTTTTTTTTAATGAATTTCGAAGCCAACGAGATCATTCTCTAAATATTATCAAGCCATTACTAATGAACTCTGAACTTAACAAAATCCCTGACATTCAACCACTGGTTCATTAATCAATTTGTTTCCTTCTATGTACATACTTTGAAGTTCAACTTGCAATCTCTATCAATCAATTATTCAAAATTTAACAGCAAAATTAAAGGAATTTAAGTGTTTAACAAAACAATAATTTATGGATTACTGTAAAACATAAAAATGTAAGTGTAATTAAGTAAAAATAGATACCTAACTCTAACTCTCTCTAAATATTTAATTTTCTCCAATCCATAGTATTTAGATTGTTTTTCCAAACAAATTAAAAAGTTAAGAGGGAAAGACGTTACAATCTATATAATATTACTACCTCATTTTTCTTAAACACAAAAAACCAAACATATAATATTCTCTATCATACTATAAAATTAAATTCAAACAAATATTAGTTACTTAAAAAAAATATATATAGAAAAAGATAAACAACGAAAAGTCCATAATGACCTGCATTGACTATTTTATTCTATTTTAGGAGATTATCTATTGCTTGTAACTAAAAGCTGGTTCTGATGGAAGAATTAGTCATAATTAGATCATACTATACTATATAAAATCTTCATAGGTAAATCTCATTCCTCCAATATAGAATCTTTTGGAAGCAACACATTGAGTAGTTAAAATAATAATAATAATAGATGAGGATTCAACTTCGTCACTTTATATACTAAAAAGAAATAATAGCATGGAACAAGTAGCAATGGTGGTGATCGTAGGAGCGGGTCCTTCTGGATTAGCAGTCTCAGCATGTCTTAATCGTCTCAGAATCCCAAATATTGTGTTAGAAAGAGACGATTGTTATGCCTCTTTATGGCGAAAAAGAACATATGATCATCTCAAATTACAGTTTGGAAAACAATTTTGTGAGCTCCCTTATATGCCTTACCCATATAATGCTCCTAAATTTATTACTAAAAATGGCTTCCTTTCATACATAGATGATTATGTCAAAAATTTTGGAATCAACCCATTATATAATCGATTAGTAGAATCTGCACAATATGATGGGGATGTTGGGACGTGGCGTGTTAATGTGAAAAATACGTGTTCTAGTACTTGTGAAGTGTATTTTTCATTGTTTCTTGTGGTTGCGACTGGGGAGAATAGTGAAGGTATTATACCGGATGTGCCTGGTTTGGATAGTTTTGGAGGACAGTATTTGCATTCAAATCAATTTGTTAATGGAATAAGATTTAGCAAACAAGACGTATTGGTAGTTGGTTGTGGAAATTCTGGAATGGAAATTGCTTATGATTTGTCTAAACATGCTAGAACAGCTATTGTTGCTCGGTCTCCGGTAATTTTTTCCTCTTTATTCAATTGGACATATCGTATGATCTCGGGATCTGACATAAATAATTTATCACGTTATTAAAAAAAAGAGCAATCTCATATTCAAACTCTTCAAGTCTTTTTATTTTATTAACTTGATCTATTGAATCAGATTTAGAATAAAATTTTTTGTACCATAGAGATATTATTAGAACTATATTTATGGGAGATTTGTAGTTTTTATCATAATCTATGTTTTGTATTCACATTTTGGTTTATTTTGAAAATGTTCAGGTACATATTCTTACAAAAAAATTGATGTATTTAGGAATGGTTTTATTGAAATTTCTTTCAATAAAATCGGTGGACAAAATTATTATGAGCCTATCCAAATTAAGAAATGGAAATATAAGCAAGATTGGACTTCAAATGCCAAAGGAAGCACCATTTTATCTTAAATCAACAACTGCAAAGTTGCCCACTATAGATTCTCGCTGTCTAAAACAGATTAAAAAAGGAAAAATTAAGGTAATATTTTATTAATTAACTCTGTAATAGTTAAATTAATCAAATTCATTTACAAATCTTAATTAGTTTTTGTGTTTAAAAATTTTAAAAAATAAGAATTTGTTGTTTATTAGGTTTTTCCATCCATTTCAAGTATAAGAGAGAATATGGTGGAATTTACAAACGGTGATGTTAGTCGATTTGATACCATTATCTTTGCTACTGGTTACAAAACTTCCGTCAAAGAGTGGCTTAAGGTATGCTATGTGATTTTAGCTTAATTAATTTTCTCTAATTAGGCATTTAAATAAAAATTTATTGGATAAATAAAATTTTCATTGAAGCAGGACGGCGGAGAACTTTTTGATGAAGATGGAGTACCGAAACAACATTTGACAAACAAATGGAAAGGAGAAAATGGTCTTTATTGTGTTGGATTTGGGAAAAATGGATTGTTGGCTATTTCCAGTGATGCCAAAAAGGTGGCCCGTGATGTTTATCAAACTTTGGGGCATAATATTGTTTAGTACTATAATCTAATTAACATTAATACCCGGAATGTGGTTATTACACGACAAAACTAAAACAAATGTAAAGATCTCACCATTTATCTCTCTTTCATTATTTTTTTTTAGGAAATGGAGATTGTCATCTCTCTCTCTCTTTTCTATATTTCTTTTTGTATAAATACCTTATACTTTATGTAAATATGTTATTTTCATTAAAATTATTCTGGTTATTACTTGATTAAAGCTTAAAATGTGATTTCACCACAAATTATTCAATTTTTTTGCAGTTACCTTTGAATATAAATTGTTTTCTACCACCGCCCTATATCAAAAAGATTGTTGCAATTATTTTGGACAAAGAACTCATTTAGTTTAGTTGTTCATGTGGATTGATAGCGATTGACAATAGCAAATATTTGATTGAAAAGTTTCAGTATACTGACATAAAAATGGAGGACTTAGTATGGTTGTCGTGGACTTGCTGGAGAATGGGCTTTCACAGTGGCCGAGTATTATCAATCGAAACTTCCTTTAACCAATCTATTACATATTATAAATATTTATATGAAAAAATATTACAAGTCATTTTAACTTCAGAATGAAGACTATGCCTATATCTCACAGTCTAACCAAATCATTAAGCCACAGATTCGTTAGGAAAATAAAAAACTCTCAATTTTTTATTTGAAATACTTTATTCAAATGCAATTGTAATAACCTTTTGAATAAAGAATAAGAATTGGAAAAAAGTTGAGATTGTGATGTAATTGCAACAATAGCAAAAGTTGGTGGCGAAATCACATTTAGCACCGTGTTGTAGGTTGCAAATTATTTTTGAAAAATAGATGACATTTTTTTAGCGTAAAAAGAATGATATTTAAAAAATAGAATTCCGATAAAGATCATTGATGATTCTATGCTTTACCAATACAATATATTATATTATAGTTTATTTAAGTCTGCCTAGCTACCAAATGCAGAAATGTCTGTGTAGTTCTTGGTCAAACACGTACTTTTCCATTTTTTATTAAATTTTTCATAAAATGAAAATATTGTTAGACAGCACAAATGCAACGTAATTAAAGAAATTTGCGAGAAAACAACCATGCAAATTCTCCTCATTTAATTCATACTATAAGTATAACTACTACAAAAATAGTATTAATTGAAAAATAAAAAAGGTATTGCGTAAATTATTCTTATAAACTAACTCATGTCTACATATAAACTGGAAAAGAAAAATACCAAGTCAAACGTGATCAAATTGCTCCAATTGAACATCTTTAGCCTTCAAAGGAACATATTCTCCCAAGTAAACTTCAAGATGATCCGCCAAAGCTGACTTGTCAATATTTTCATGATGATACGATTTGCAGACGAAATATACAACAGTTTGAATGACCAGGCCAAACAAGAAGAAGATTAACAACAACGTTAAACAAACAATCCCGAAAGAAACTCTATTGATCATCCCAAGAGATCTTGCATGAACAACTAACTTTTCGAAAGCAAATTGAATCAGAAAAAGGGTTAAATTGAGTTTAAAGAATATGATCGAAGTGATCCACATCTTCCCTTTAATCAGAGCTCTGCTTTTCACCATAGCTTGAACTCCACAAGCCTCTTCCAAAACAGAAACAACACTTGCTAATTGCCATATTATGCTCATGTATACAATACCCGCAAAGTATAAAATCAAGTAAACCCAAAAACTTATTATAGCAAAACTTGTGCCCCAAACCAGAATTGCCCATCCAATGAAAACAAACACAGCAACTATATTATAAGCAAAAAAAGCAGCAAATATGCACAAAAATGTGACCATTAATCTCTTCCAAACTTTTGGTACTACGCTCATAGTCTTCAAGAAAGTAATTTCTTTTGCAGTATAAATGGACGCGATTGTATAAACGACAGCTGCTGTTGATAACAGGGAGAAAATAAGCAAGAAAGTGAAATATGCAATCTTGAAAAGCCAAAAGTAAACCCATTCGGAAGCAATTAGATCATTGAGCTTGTTATATCTTGCAGTGCCTTGTCTGGTATGATCTAATTGAATTTCGTCGTGGATAATATCGGCGAAAATCCAATTGGCGATTTGAATATGAGCTAGAAAGATGAAAGACAGAGGAAGAATTAAAGCGAAGGTGATTTGGGTAAAGATTTTTCTCCATGTAAGGATGATCTTGTTGGATTCTCTGTAGATGCCAAAGAGTCCAAGAAATTGAATTTCTTCTTGCTCTCTATCCATGGCTGGATGTGTTTCTGTGAAGTTAAGATGCGGGTATCAGAGGAGGAGGAGAAGATTATAGATGGGGAAGAAGAAGAGTGGATGGTATTTCTTGAGTAGGAAACTGCCTCTTAATTAGTTTTCCTATCACCGTCCCAAGTCAATGTTGGATTAGAATATTCATTGACAAATTAAAATGAGTATTAATTTAAGAAATATAGTGTTTATTAAGCAATCGTCATCCATGTTGTACGAGCTTTTGTCCTGCGTGCGGTTCACATTCCTATGGAAATACATAGGGAAAGTGATGATATCGTTAATTACTATTTAATTTTGGATTAAAATGAGGTTACATTTTGGCATTTAGTCGTAAATGGACGGCAAAGACTTAATATAATGGTAAATTGGTTCTAGTTTATGAATGAATTAGATAGAGGAGTCAATTTCCAAGCCCCGGTCCTTGTTCTTGTTGGGATGGAACCCGGTCAACACGCCCTGTCCTATTTCTTTGAATTTTCCAAATCGTTTTAAATTAGCAACAAAGACTTCAACTATGCAACATATTCTACGAGGAAATTCTTAGCAAATTTCATCTGTAAGGCCTCACTTGTGCATCGCCACCCAAATACAATGATGCCAATTACAATATCATTTCACCTTTTTTTTTTTTTTTTTTTTTTATCTTTTGTTTCTTTTAATTTTAGTTCTCTTGAAATTCTTAAAAAACAGCTTTGTTGATTAATAATTAATTGATTTGTTGTATGTATGTATGGTGTGAGTAAAGATTTACTATCTCTAGTAAAGTATTTTGTCCTTTAATACTAGCATTGTGTCTCATTTTTGACCAAAATTTAGAACCGAATCAAGATTAATAAAAAATTATTTTTACAAAAATTGTACAAATAAAAAAATATTTAATTATGATTCTCGTTACAATCCAAACTAAAAATTACAAAACTTATAAGTAAAATTATATTGTTTTGAATAAAATTATATTTAATTATTTTTTCAAATTTATTTTTGTTAAAGATGAGATTTTTCTTAGAAGTTCAGAACAGAAATTGAACATTATTACTTTGTGGAAAACCTTTTGTTACACTCAAAAGTGAAAAACAAATAACTGATTGGAAAACAGTAACTAAAACTTGGTTCTAAATTGGTTCTGGTTCTAAATTTATAACCAACCAAAAATCGCACATTCCTACATAGGACACCAACACAGTCCCCCAAGTAACATTTTTAATATTACATAATAATCATAGTTCAAACATACTTTTAAACATATTGTAAACACCTTATCAACAAAATACTTTAAGCATATTCAATTAGCAAAAAATAAAAAATAAAAGCCAATTCAAAACATACATTAAGCAAATTTTAATCAAAAATAAAATATTTCATATTAATTAAACACAGTTAAACAGATTTAAACAAAAAATAAGTTAGTTAAATATGACGCAAACAGATTTTAAACAAATTTTAAATAGACTTTTAACATATGTTGTACCTTTTATCAACTTTCCTAAAAAAAAAAAAAAAGTTGAACCATAAATCAAATTAAACATAACAATTAAAATTTCGCATCCACCTTTCTGCAACCATCTGTCATCTACCAGCGTCTTTAAAGTGTTCTTCTATATCAATTTTTTCAAAAATAGGTATTTTGTTAAATCCCCAAAAGCAAAAGTCTACAAAATGAAAAAGTCAATTAATCCAATTTCAAGTTTTGGGCTAAGAGTTCTGAACTTAAAACCCAACCTAGTTTCTCAAAGTAACTCCAATTTCTTAGGTCCATTTAAAAAAAAAAAAAAGTCCATATTAATGTCCAAAGAAAAAGTCTATGCTGAGGATTATATAAATAAGGGAGTTTTAAAGAAATAGCACAAATTTTATAATGAAATTAAGAGAATAACACATATTTCTAAAAATTAAAAAATAGCATATTTTTTATAAAAATCCAAAACTGCCCCTGGTATATATACAAGTATATATAGATTATATATACTCGAGGTATATATACAAGTATATATAGACTATATATACTCGAGCATATATACTAGTATATATAGACTATATATACTCGAGTATGTATTATAATTTGTAAAATCCATTGTTATAATTTATGGAGTATATATAATAGTATATGTGGTTTCATATATGTTGGGTAATATGTTATTTATTCATATATATATCAACAAATGAAAAGTATATATGACAATATATATAGATCATATATACTGTTACAAAAACTATGTATGAATAATGTATGCCTATTTGTGAAGGCCATATGCTATGATTAGTGTGGAGTATATATAATAGTATATATAATTCATATATATTAGGTTAAATGTGATTTTTGTGATATATATATCAATATATATAGTCTATATATACCAACAAACAGAATTTTGTAACAGATATTGATTGCAAGCAGTTTTGAATCATTGCTTTGAATAACAACGCAAAAAATGAAAACCTAAAATGGAGGAGGAGGAGGAGGAGGAGGAAGAAGAAGAAGGAGAAGAAGAAGGAGAAGGAGAAGAAGAAGGAGAAGAAGAAGGAGAAGAAGAAGGAGAAGAAGGAGAAGAAGAAGAAGGAGAAGAAGGAGAAGAAGGAGAAGAAGGAGAAGAAGGAGAAGAAGAAGGAGAAGAAGGAGAAGAAGAAGGAGAAGGAGAAGGAGGAGAAGGAGGAGAAGAAGGAGAAGAAGAAGGAGAAGGAGGAGAAGAAGGAGAAGGAGAAGGAGGAGAAGGAGGAGAAGAAGGAGAAGGAGAAGGAGGAGAAGGAGGAGAAGAAGGAGGAGAAGGAGGAGAAGGAGAAGAAGAAGAAGAAGAAGAAGAAGAAGAAGAAGAAGAAGAAGAAGAAGAAGAAGAAGAAGAAGAAGAAGAAGAAATTTAGTGGTAGAAATAAAAGAAAAAAAATGAATTAGTTAATTAGGAGGGTATTTTAGTACACACAACAATATATATGCTATTTTTTTAATTTTTATAAATTTGTGCTATTTGATTTTTTTCAAGTAAAATATATGCTATTTGGTTATAATACCCTATAAATAATAGATATTTGAATTAAAAATTAGACTAATAAATATAAAAAAATAGTTTTTTTAAATTTTTTATTCAGTCATTAATAAAAAAAATAATGGGTGATTGTCAATTTATTAAATGTTTTAATAAAAAATTAGACACATTAATTGATTTTTATAAAGTGTTATAACACTTCTCATTAGTTAAAAAAAAAATATAACACTTTTTTGGATATAATTAATTAGTTCTTAAGTTTTTATATATTATATAATATAATTAGTTTTTATATTTTCAATATTATACTTTCAATCTCTATATATTGTTTTTAAATTGTTTAGTCCCTAACAAAACTTAATTAGTGAACTTGATTGGACTCAATTACTACTATAGTATTGGTAGTACTATTATCATCATCACCATAGCCGTCACAAAGATACCGGCAACAATAAACGCACTAACCCTAAGGATAAGGAGATTAAAGAGATTAAGAAGATGAATGAGTTCATTGGCCGAATTTCCAGCTAGAGTAGTATAGTAAGTGGAATTTAACATTCTGGTTTAACGATGGAAGTAGTAGTGACCACGGGCCGGGCCACGGGTTGAAGGAGGAGCAAACCAAAATCGGTCCGCTGAACTGTCGGGCCAGAGAACCGCCAGTTAACCGGTGGACCATGTGGGGCCGGTTAACCGGTCGTTCGACCGTAAATTTTCAATTTATTTTCGGTTAACCGAAAGTTCAATTAGATGGTTCGGACGATTTAATACAGTTCACAGTTCAAAAAATCTATTGAACTTTAATTTGACTGTCGGTCGACCGGTTACGGTTCAGCGGTGGACTGAACCGGTTAGGAGGCAGGCCAAGACCGGTTGGCCCAGCAGGCCTAACCGGCCCATGGCCAAGTCTAGATGGAAGGACAACACTCGGGGAAAATTGCCTTTAGTGGTAAGTCAAGTTGTAAAGAAGGCTTATGGTTGATAATTCACCTTTTTTTCCGATAAATTTGAAAGTGAATGAATCAATGTAATTATATTCCAGCTTGAACTTGAACAATTGGTTGTATATGTGATTTTGTTAAGTGGGGATGATGTTTCCCCTAATTACTTGTGGATGTACTGAATTATGATTTAAGTAATTTAAAAAAAGAAGTTACTATCAATGTACAAACATTTGCATTTTATTGGCATAGAGTACATGGAGTACTTTGGACATTAGGACAGAAGCGTCGTTGTCTTGGGAAGGGACCGCACTTTTGAACTTGGGTTTGTAAATACTCTGGGCCACATGACTTTGGGTTAATGAGTGGCGCTACTGCTACCACTCTGTTCAGAGGCGCTTATGCAGTTGCTTGTTTGTTTCACATTCATTTCTTATCCCACATTTCATCAGATGTCAATCTTTCCAAAACAAACAACATCAACCTAACACATTCTCGTCGTCCTCCCACATTTATTATTCTAAATTACTTTTAAAACATAAAAATGGAGGTAAATAGTATTTTTCTTTTACCCAAAATATAATTTTCTTATAATAATAAAACAAAATTTATATCGATAAATGATTATCTTAATTAAAAAGTCTACTTCTCTTATGAGTGGTACACGCAGATGTATCTAAAAATATAATTAGAAATAATAACAAATAATATTATTTTTTATTTTTGGGGTATACTTGAATTAAATCAATAAAGTAGTTTAACTGATTCTTTATGAATTATATATATAAAATGAATAAATAAAAAAGGAGACAGCGCAAAATTTCCAAATGTGAGCTGTTTTCCTTGATTTAAAAATTTCAGAAGTTATTATTATTAGAGTCTCAACCTTGGGGGTGTCCCATTGGAATCATGAAGTTTGAAGCTATGATAAGAGAAGCATCATATATAAATACCAACCAAGGAATCATTTGGACCGCCTATTTAATTGCTTTGAATATTCTTGTTGGTTCATCTATACTATTATAGATCAAGGACAATAAGGGTTTTATTATTACCTAAGGATCCCGTCAGGGAATTTTGTATAAGCAAACAAATTATTATTACTAGTATAATATTTTGAGTATTGGGAATGGAGATTTGAACTAGGATCATTAACCAAATGACAAATGAATTTACCATTACACAATGCTCATAGATTCATATTTACTTGTATACCCAAAGCAAATAATGGGAAAAAAATGTACTAAGTACTGAATTTTATTGAATTAAACAACCATTTAGAATACAAAGAAATGGGGTTGCAATCATATTCTAATACAATAACCTGCATTAACCAACTCTAGCACAAGAACCCCTCTACAATTGCAAAAAAAAAAAAAGAAAAAATACCTTGCAAATATAATTTCTAGTACAAGAATAGAAACAATGATTGTGGTACAAATAACCCACTAAATTCAAATAATATATTACTCACTTATTCAATCCGAGCTAATGTATTGGCGGGCGACGGTGATTGCGAGATTTGTGATTACAGATTCATCTGTGGTACAATACATGTATTTACTTTTGTTGACATAAACTTAATTTTTAAAACCAATGCCAGCTTCTTCAAGATCCCTGATAATAGCACCTGAATTTTTAGAGAATCGCGTTTCGAGCTCATACCAATGATCAAGATTGACAATCTGGTTGAATTCAGTGAAAGAAGCCATCTGGTGAAGGTCTTCTCTGGTAGATCCTTTAACTCTGAGTGTTCTGAGAACGTCGGTTAAAGATTTAGCAGCAGCATAGATAGAAGTAGTGGAATGAAGAATCAAATGAAATCCCATAGCTTTAAGCTCCTCCGGTGTATGCAAAGGTGTTTTTCCTCCTTCAAGCATGTTACATGCTCTGTAACCCTTTGTTCGGCGAGCAATTTCTCTTAGCTCATCATCATCTCTTGGTGCTTCAACAAAGCAAGCATTTGCTCCTGCCTGCAAAATTAAATCGTAACAGATTAATAATCAATCATACCAACGAAGACAGTCCATAAAAAGGGATCAAATTGGCATTATGCTTGTTGCTTACCTCCAAGTAAAAGTTAGCCCTTGAAATGGCATCTTCAAGACCCTTTTCTTCAGATGTGGCGCGGGCATCAGTCCTAGCCACAAGGAAGAAATCAGAATTTCCAATTGCATCTCTAGCTGAAGCAATTTTTGCTGCATGCTCCTCTGCTGGAATAACCTGTTTGCCCTTGAAATGCCCTGCAGTTGTGCCAAGGAAAAAATTTAAGCATCAAACCATAAAAAACATAGTATTATATTCAGTATTTGATTGAAATGAATTGAAAGCTGATGTCTTACCGCATTTCTTTGGCCATGCTTGATCCTGGAAAAAAAATTTAAGTTTCTTTAGTTAGACATATATTTTAACAGGGTAAGTAATGTTTAAAAATAAAAATTAATAAAGAAGTTGGACCTCCAAAAAGCATCCAGCAGCACCAGCTCTAATTAAGTCCTTGATGGTCCTTTGAATGTTGAGAGCATTGCCACCACCAGTGTCTGACAATAAAAGGTGAGGTGAGGTCTCATGGTATCTAATTATAATAAATTCTGTAACATGTTATTTTCCACTGCAGTTCACCCAGAAGTAAGAATCTCAAGTCAGCAACACATTAGGAATTTTTGAAGCATTTAAATCCTTGCCTTTCTGTGTAATTTTGAACAGATACTGTTATAATAATAACACCAACCTGAGGATCAGTCAGCTGCCCAATTCATGATTTGGATTTTTGTTTTTATAGAACATAGAAATGAAGAATTAACAGATTTAAGATGTAGCAAAAGAGATTCAAATGGTTAAAAAGATTAAAAATAAAAGTAAAAATCTTCCTTATGACCTTTTTGACCTTTTAAAAAATAGATAAGTACGACAGAGTCTCTAATAATTACAATAATGTATCAAGCCTTATTTTAAGCTTATGGTACACTTGTCACACAGAAACAGAGAGAACTTTTTTTAAAACCCAATGAGTGAGTAATTTGAAAATTACAATTAAAAGTGGTAAGAATACAGAATTTAAGTGCTGTAATTTCAATTGTAACATAACAAAAATGGGAAATTAATTATGAAAAGCAAGCACGGTGACAGAACAGATCGGAAAAGCAGAATTACCAGCATCGGCGATGAAGGGGATGTCAGCAGCAGAACACACTCTTCTTGTTGTCTCAGCCATTTCTGGTGGTCTGAAAAGAACCAAAACATCAGCTAAACAAATGTTTTAAATTATAAGCTAAACAGTAAGAGTGAAACAGACGTACGTCAGGAAACCGATATCCGGTTTTCCAAGAAGAGAAGCCGAGACACAAAAACCAGAGATCCAACCGGCGCTAAAACCGACTTTCTCCAAGATGGAAGCGGAAAGGGCGTCATATATACCCGGCAAAAGAATAATACCTTCGTCTTGAATCAACCGTTCAATACGAGTCATCATTTTGACGGTCGGGTAAGAAGCAGAACCGGACCTCATTTTCTGGTTACTCGAGATAGAGTTTGACCGGAATTGGAGAGGCATCCGGTAACTTAAATGTGCAGGAGGAGCTCCGGCCTTAAAACCAAAGGACATTTTGACAGATGGAGGAGTTTGGCAGTTAAGAGCAGCAGCAGCTCCGGCGGAAAAAGTAAGCGACATTGTCTCACACACACACAAAAAGGATGGAAGAAAGAAAGAAGTGTGTGTGAGAAGTCGAACTGAGGAAGGAGAAAGCTTAGAAGGTTCGCGCCAAATGAGAAAAGGCTGTTTGGATGAGTGATTTGGGAGAGGGTATGGAGGTCCTTTTAAATGGGTATGGTTCTTGTCGGATTGCTACTAATTTTTTGTACTGTAATTAATATTTGTGTAGGATGCTTCCTTTTACTGTTTTGTCCTTATCTTTTCTTCCCTTTCCTATTTCGTCCTTGCTTTTTTCTCTTTTCTTTTTTTTTTTATTCCATAAATTAGTTAATTTATTTGGTATTAGATCAGATAAACTGCTTAGATATTTTGATGGAGTCCATTAGTGAGCTTGTTCTTTCAATGATGGATAATTATTAACTTTTAAAAAAAAAAAACTTTTGTAATTATTTTTCAAACCTTTTCAAGACCTTTCAAATTAATTTACTAGTAAAGGTTCTCAATATATTGCCTTTCAATTAAACGTATGCAATGCTCTGTTTGATTACTTTGACTAATTTTTTTTTTTTTTAAAATATATACATAGAAATCACTTAATGAAATTCAATTTTGTTTCTTGAAATGATTTACTTGGGTCAATTGCTTATCTCAAATTATTTTAGAATATAAAAATGTTACTTACAATATAAAATTGCCTATTTTCTTTAATAATAGTAATAATGTCTATTTGATAGAAGACTGAATGGTTAATTATTTTTAATAATCAAATAGAGGGCAAATGGTGGCCTAGTTGTAAATCTTCAAATCCTAGCAAATATACATGCATGTATCTTTAAGTGTGTTGGGTATATGCAAGTGACTTAAACATCAAACCCATAATCGCGTGGTGTAAAATCACCAGAAATACGTATGTGGCTAAACTGGAGAAGCTTTTGTTGGAGTCCGCTCTATCCAAGTCTAAGACAATGGGGCACCACACCAAGCACGTTCTTTATTTTTTCCCCCTGAATGTCTCCAAAGGACCCATCTCTTTAATGCCTTTAGGTAATTTCCATCGCTCATAGTACACCCACTATTCAGGGTATTGTTGGCATTCAGAAAATTTTGGTAGTGAAAATCAGAGGTGCTCATGGACTGCTCAAATAAATCTAAATCCAAATTGTGCACATATTTGTTCACTAGTAATTATAACTCAACCAAGAAATTTCCCTCTACCTCAACCTAATCAAATTTATAACATATTTTTCATTTGTACTTCTTTTGAGTTTTTTCTTTCTACAATTGGTAACTACAAATATATTATTTTTAACGCTTATAAATCAAATGCCTTGGGTGAACTATATCATTTTATTAATTTTATATTTTAAGTTTTACTAATGTCTAAAATAGTATTAAATTTTATGAATTTGGATCCAAAATGAATGGCTTTGATGTCAAAGGCTAGCAACTCATGTTGGGTTGGCAACAGTTTTTAATCAATTTTTAGTATTTTGACTTTTAAAATATTAAAAGTTTGTTTTTATATTATTTAATAAAATAGCTTTTTAAATTAATTTTAGTTGTTCAAGTAGTCTTAGTCTTCTATAAAAGGTTAACTCTATTAGCTTTTAACATTTGTAAACATATATTACAAATATTTATATGATAACTAAATAATTAGTTTTACGCAACTTTAATTGTAAGTGAATTTTTTTCCATTGAAATTGAACTTACCGCGTTCAAAAATTACTATTTATGGATGAACTCGATTAATTTATATTTTTATAAATATTCCCATAGATTATTTTTGTATGGATTTCTACTAAATAGAGACACTGAGAGTTTATTTTAAAAGTTTTGCATCAAACCTACCTTAAAAAGAACAAAACAGAAATTTTGAGGTCTTGATTTTATATTTTTGATTCCTAATTTAGACAGAGATTCTTCTATGTCATAAATGAGTGATGGTAGTTGATATTTTGATCAAAATTTGATTGAGATGGGAAAGGTATTGGTTCTGAAATGGTTTGAGATACTGCTTCAATTACATATGAAGGTTGTTCTGTGAGAATAGATAATTGTTTCATAAAAGTGAATATTCCTACTACTAACAGAGCCTATAGTTGTTGGCTTGTAACCTAGGACCACTCTGTCACTACAATTTTGGCCTTAATATGTAAATTAATAAATTCTAAAATACAAACCATTACATAATGATAATTATATGTCCTTAAACGAAGCTCTTAAATGTATTTACTTTTTTTAATTCAACAATGAGATGGCATCATAAGCAAAAAAGTTGTAATTATTATACAGAATAAACATTTCCAATCTTAAAAACAAATCATATACATCTAAATCACAGGAATTGATTAATCAATGAGATTAGAAGATAATAATTTAGTTTGGCACCTCAATAATGGAACTAAAAATACACTTATCTATTAAACTACTTGGACTTTCAAAATAAAAAAAATTGGATATAGATATTCTTTAATTCATATTTTAATGTGTTTGCTTTATTATTCTAATATTATTATTCTTCCCTATAATAATGGCATGAAAAATGAAGTTATCCGTAGTTGCATACTTCTAAGAAATAAATAAATTTATATACTTGCGTAATTAAGAAAATAAATTTATTTAATTGAGGATTCAGATGCTGATGTGTAGATTCAGATTCAAATAGTTGAGTCTGAATGGGGATAAAAAAAACTAGATAGAGAATCAATTAGAGGCTGTTATTATTATATAATAAACACATTATTATTTGTATATGCAACGCTCCAATAATTGCTGAAAGTTGAAATTTCAATGGGGATGTTGAATAAGGCCAGTGGCTCTCTTATCATCTCCTCTGTCTTTACATGGACAAGTACGGACTCACCCAACTGATATGTACATTGCCATATATTTATATCATTCAATTATTTGTGTCCGAAATTACTTTTTCGTCCCTTAAAATTTTTTTCCCAGTTACTATTTATTTTTTACATATTTGGTTCATTTTGATTTCCAAATATATGTGATTTAATGTCATTAATTTCATATTTGTCAGCAAAAGAATTCATTAATTTAATAAAAGAGGAATGCCACCTTATTTTCGATTTTTTTTTTTTTTTGCAATTTTTCACGCATCATAGTGATATTGAAAAGAATATTCAATTTTAATCCACTTTGTTGGACCTAACATGAATTAACAAAATATTTGGTAGAAGTTTGACTTTGTTGAAACTATAAAAAATTTGGATATACAACTAGATGAATATCGTATATTTATATACTCTTTATTTTCTTTTTTTAAAAAAAATTATTTGCATACTTTTTCCAAATGCACTCTCCCTTTCAAGACTACTATAATTTGACAAAATATGTTAGTTAAATTACTTTTTTAATATTTGTGAAAAAATAAGTTTGCATAAATAAAATAAATAGAGGGAGTAATATATAAAATTAGTCTTTAATATTTACTTTTTTCATGAACCCTTATGGTAAAAAATGTTTATAGATTTAATAGACAAATAAAAAGATTAAAGTTTTAATGAATCGTGATCAATTGTGGTCTAGATGTTTATTTTGCTTGTCTTTTTTATATTATGAGAATTGGAGGTCTTAATTTGATTTTTATAAATCACATTTTATTGCTTATTTGATGAATATTCCAAAAGAAAGATTGTCTCATGTTATGTGATTAATATTGTTTGTTCCTCCATATATTAGACCTTCCCATAAATTAAAAAGAAAATTAAGAAAAAAACAATATAAAGGAATTGGTAATTTTAGTAAACTCTTAGGGACTGAACAGTAATTATAAGCTTAATGTCATAATCTCATCCAACTGCTACATGATATGTACGTATTACCAATACATCCTCGGAATCTTATAATATTATAATAGAATAAATTAAAAATTCACAAAATAAATAAATTTTTGCTAACAACTCTTCATTTGTTTTTTCAATATATTTACTTTGAGATTCTCCATCGAGGTGAAGACATTTATGTCTTCTTTAGGGAATTAATTTCTAATTAATCCTTTATCTTATACACTACTTGTATGAATATTAATTATTGTGATTAATGTCTTCTCAGATCACAAAAGAAAAATGATTGTGATGAATTATTTTAAAATTAATAATAATTTCATTTTAAATAGTGAGAGAGAGATGGGAGAATATAAATAAAAGAGGTCCCATGTTCATAAAAGAAGCATGTGGAGGTTAAGAGTATGGGCACATGATCATAGATTAGATCCAAAGTAATAGTATAGGCGGCTTCGCTTATTTTTAATTTTAACCTTAAGACATCGCAATATGTTTTTATTTTTTATTTCTTCTGACAAAAAATATGTTTTCATATTGGCAGCTTGTTGACCTCCGCCAATTCATTATTTACTTTAGATCTTAATCATATAATTGATTTGGTTAGGGGTAATAAAAATAAATTCTTGATAAACCGTTCACCAATTAGTTTTTAGGTTAAAAAATTGCTTAAAATTAAATCTTGAATAATATTAAACACTCACTAGATAGTAGGAGTATAATTCGGTTGGTATAAAATGGAATTGCTCCTATCCGATTCCGTTCTATATATTTTAGTATTCAAATTTCAAACCATATCATTCTAAATGATATTTGAATTTAAAAATTTTATTTCATACCATTCGGTTGAAATTTGATAATTCCAAATATTTGTGTTGTATAGCTTTTAAATTTAAATTTATATTTCATACCCAATAAAATTAAAAATAGAAAAAATTTAAATAAATCACAAAAATAGAAGATTAAAATCACTCAACAAATGAATGAAATAATATTATCTAAGTTTGAATTACTTAAAATTTTATAAAATTAAATTGCTAGTAAATGCTCTTCAAAATGTGAAAACATATGAATATTCATCTCAAAGTATGAATATATATATGAAGAATTTACATATAAAAATAAAATTTCGGAAACATAAAATTTCAGTATATGGATTGGAATTCGGAATTTTATTATAACATTTCATTACATATTCCAAAATTTTACGAAATTCGTATTTTATATTCCAAAATAATAATTTCATTTTGAATTTTGGTTTAGATGGATAATATTTCAAACTGTTACACCTTGCTAGATGGCAAGCTAAGAGTGTATTGGGAAAAAAAAAAAAAAAAAAAAACACATTTTAGGTGGACATTGAAAAAACCAAAAAGTTGGAAGTGATATGAATATTTTGTCCGTATTTTACCCCTCCTTCACCCCAATTTACTCAATATATTCATGGTTAATCTAATTTTGAAATTTTTAACTTTTAAAATATCTATCTATTATAATAGTTGATGTTTGTTGCGATTATATGGTATTACATTATATATTTTTATATGTCAATCTAAGAAGAGATGGTTGATTTTTAAAAACAACTATCCTTTGTATATTTAGTATCCTTTATCATGTTCATTATTCATTTTAATTAGGATTTTAATGTTTCTTTTTGTAATTAATATGTGTATAATTTCAAGAGTTCAACTTTTTTTTTTTTTATTATAAATTTTTTGTTTTAGCAACAGAGATATCTATAAAAATGTTGATCATTTTCTCAAGTCTTTTTATTTAGCATTATTTTTTTTACCGATTAACATTATCTTCTTTTATTTACATTTGCTCTCATAGTTTAGGAACGTTTACAGATAATATATCACTTCCAAGTTTCAAATTAATTACTTTACTTGTTTACAGATAATATATTACTTCCAAGTTTCAAATTAATTATTTTACTTTTTTTTTTATTCATCAAAGGAGGAGAATGAGGAAAAGTGTAAATATATAGTTAAATTATTATGTGTTGGTAGTAGATTTGTTAAAAGATTTAATGATTTTGGTTATTTTTTCTGTGATATCATTATAATTTGTTTTCAGTTAATTAACTTATTTTGATTGAATCTATAATGAAAATGTGACACAAAATTTGGGTGAATAGCCACTAAACCATATTTTTATTTTCTGATTTAGTCAAAAACTTAAGTGTGTGAAATTGTTATGAAATTTGTAGGATGTTTTTGTTCTAAAACTAAAAAAATAAATAAAAATATTACGTTTTCAAATTTAAGATGAAAAAATCGTAATTTATAATAAAATTAGCATATTATAAATATTTAAATAAACTTAATTAGAATTTTAAAAAAAAAATTACAGTTTACGTAAATAGTTATAAATAATTCTTACATCGTACACGTGCATACATTTGGTATTAAAAGATTTTGAAATGTGGTATGATTGGATTTGTCTTCAAAATTTTATGTTTTTATCCGTTGATCAACTAAACAAGTTATATATATAATATTTTAATTTGAAATTGGCTCTAATAATACACTCAAGAGAATTGAGCATTAAATACATAGCGTTATTTGTATGCCCACGCATTACATAGTAATTGTTTTTTTTTTTAAAGAATAACTAAAAAATAAAAAATAAAAAAACTCAGATGAGATGAGCACTTTTTTCTTTTTTTTTTCTGATTGGCGTTTTTGCCTTTATATAAAAAGTAAAACGGTATGGCATTAGAAAGGAATATCATAGTACTAATTTACTAGACGGCAATATATTATAAATCAAAATTTTTAAGAATTTACTAGCTCGTTTCATAAAAATAAAATTATTTTTTCTCTTTCTAAAAGAAAAAAATAATTAATGTTTTATTAGAGTAAAGAAGAATAATTAATTCGTAATTATGAAAGATTTATACTTATAAATATCTAAACATAAGAAGTAGACTATGAATGTATTTGATAAAATTAATTATTTGAAAATTTTTTAATTGCTTAAAAAAACTGTTTATAATAACTATTTATATATTCTTCAAACTAAAAATTATAAAAACTGTGATTTGATAAAATACTAATTAAATATTTAAAACTTGAAAAGTTATTTATAAATAGATTTGACAAAACGCTAAATGCAGGCAAGAGTGGTCATCGAACACAAGGTATATATAACGGAGGGAGGAGAAAAAGGTCCGTAAAAGGGTAGTTAAGGGTTGGCGTTTAGCGTCCACAAACAAGATGTGGCACGATAAGTTGGAGGAGGGTTCGTTTAATTTGTGGTATAAGAGAGAGAGTAGTAGTACATACACTACACATCACATGTGGTCAAATATTAGTGATGTCCATCCGCTGTCGTTTCACAATACAATAACACTGCCACTGTTGTGTTCCTACTCCACTTTTCTTCCTCTGAATTTTTTTTCCACTCTAAAAAAAGGTGGACAAAGTTTTATAATTACTTGAAATTAAAATTTATATAGGTCATCATTAATCAGTTTGATGTGAATAAAAATCAGACCAAAAAGCTACAAATTAAATACAGATAGTGAGTTCGCACAAATGATAGCTGCATCATTTTTTGCATTCTCCATGAAGTCAAAATTTATTTTAATTGAGTCCAAAATTCAAAATTTTGATACAATCGTAACTAAATTTTAATTTTTTGAAGTGAAAATTATAGGTGTAATTATTATTGAACTTAAAGTTTAGGGTGCAATAATAGTATGAAATGTCTCCCGAAACAATTACATACATCCAGCATATGCCCATCGAAGTACCAAATCATTAAGCTTTTTGCTTGAGCCACTCCGGATCTTAAGCTTTTTGCTTGAGCCACTCCGGATCTTTGTTGGTCCACGATGGTTTCTACTTTGATTTCTTTCTAATTTTTGTTTATTTTCAATAATTTTTAACTCTACTCTAATAGTTTTTCGACTCCTAGTGAATATTTTTGTTTAGTCTCATTTTACGGAGTTTTTTGTTATTTTTATATTTATATGTTATAGTCTATTTGTGTTATGTTGAAAATCTTTGATATTCAAATATGAATAATAATATTATATTGGTGGAGTCTAATATTACGGTCTATTCCTCCATCAATATTGAGTTATTTTATTTTTGTAATCACAAAAATACCAAAAGATTAGGAGTCATTCGTTGTGTTTTAATGTTCTTGATATTATATTCCATTATAACATCCCAAAAAATTTGTAAAAAAAAAAAAATCCACAAAATAGCTGTAATTATTTGGATGTGGAAACCTAAGTAGATCTCTAAATCATAAAAGCAAAAATGGTAAGTTTTTGTGAAACCAAACAGTTTTTCAAACTGATAAAATAAAATATATCAAAAAAATTAAAATAAGGAAGAAGGTAATTAATTAGTTAGGTTTAAATCAAATCAAATTGTCCAACCATATACATCAAAATATTCTAATTAAACGTTTCATATTTTGTTTATTTATTTTGAACTCGACCGCGCACCTCACAATTATAAAACCGTACTTTATTTAACCCTCTGAAGTAGAAGTAAAAATCATGTACCGACATACAATTTCGCATCTAAATCCAAACTAATTACCCCTGTTAATTATCAACTTACTCTTTTCTTTTTCAATTAATTATGTTTATTTACTTAATTCATTTGGACTTCTTTAATTATCAGATAGCTACCCCTTTCTATAATTTATATTGCATATCCGCCATCAATATTGACACGTCATTCTTATCATAGTAATGGAAAATTTTTAATTTGATCCCAAATTTATACAAAGTTATTAATTGCTTAGTTTTCAACTTCTTTTTTATATTTTAATTTGCTCTCTAATTTAAAAAAATTAGTTAATTAAATCATTGCTTAGTTTGAGTGCACAACACATGAAATTATTTTATTTTTTCGAAAGCGACACATTAATTTATATTACTACTAATTTAATTGTTTAAGCGGATTGTATTTACTAGATTAATTTTAGTTTTACATAATGGCATAATTTGAAATTAGATGAGAAATCTACAAACCGACCAATAATTGTGGAAATGCATTAAAAGCATGTGTTTCAATGATAATTTAGAGAACGGCGTCATTCATATTCATATGGGTTGCATCATTTCATGACACATACTCTAATGATTATCACTACAATTCTTTAATAAATAGTACTATCTTTTCTTCCTCACATAACATTATTTTTAGGAATGTATATTTTCTATATATGAAAAAAAATATTCTCTAATAATATAGAAAAAACAAATTTTTCCGTAAATTAAGAAAGAATTGTCAATCAAAGATCTTACTACAATTGTAAAAATTTCAAATATTTTTAAAATTACTTGCGGTTATTTATTAAAATTATTTACAATTTTATAATATGTTGATAATTATTTAGATTTTAATTGCATAATTAAAATTGTATATAATTGTCATCGATCAAATTCTTTAATTCCAATAAAAAGTTAATTTCTTATTATTTATATATATATATACATATCATTATTCATTTCCTTCTTTTATATCCAATCAAATTTGACTTTTTAAGTTCCAAGTTATTGGTTTCTTCTTTTTTTAACCTTCTTTTATGTCTAATCAAGTCTGACTTTTAAGTTCTAAGTTATTGGGTTATTAGTTTCTATTAATGAGTTGAGATAAATTTTGTGTGATGGCGTATCAACTTAATATACGACTTTGTACCTAAATAAATTTTTTATATTTCAGATATCTATGTAATAATTTAATTATATTATATTTTTCAAATTTTATTAAATAAATTTATATTTAACAAATATAAATAAATTATTTAGAGCCATTACGTAGAGATCAATTTAGTCTTTGTTTTTAAATCAAAACAATTTTAGAATTCAAATTGAGGTGTATTTTAAAGAAGTAAGAAACAGTAGTTAAACAACTAAAACTATTTCTTATGGAACACTATTGAATATTTTTTAAGGATTTATATATAAGAATTACAAAAAATATTGCCAAATACAATGTTAAAGGATCATTTGTTAATTTGAATAAAATGCTATCATTAATCAAAATCCAGATTTTAGATTTTTACTTGTCAATCAAGAGTCTAAAACATGTTTCAAAAGCAAACAAGTTTCAGAGGTTTAAAAAAAGAAATTCAAACAATTTTTCAAAATATTATCGGTGCCAATTTTTTTTTATATACTATCATGAGAAATAGTGGCAATATACTCCCAACATTATTATTCTATAAAAAAAATTGAAAAATCAGCTATAAAAAATATTTTAATATTTATTATTACATTTTTTAATTTATTATACCAATATACATCAACTGTATATATTATTATATACACTTCACATATTGATATATATGCCAGGATATGTGAATTATATATATTACATTTATAATATATATATCAGTATATATGAACTTTATATGCTGTTATATATACTTTACACATATTATTCCATATGAACTTCATATACTATTATATATAGTTCATATACTGGTTGGTATATATGCCAATATATATGAACTACATATACTTACATATATATTGTATATATAAGAGATAATTTTGAAATTTTTAAAATTAATGTACTTCTTTAGCCTTTGTTGCTTCATTAATTTTAGGTTTAGATGGTGTACATGAACATAACAATCATTAGTGTATAAAACAATACATATACCCTCATATATATTGCTCTGATAATACATGAAACCATCAATCATATATCCATTATTAAGAATCAAAATAACTTAAAATTTTCACATAATTAGTAAACTACACCGAAAACAATATATAAATATACTAAGCTAATATTTATATAAACCGGTAAAACGTAAATATATACTAAAATTCTCAATATATTCTACTTTTCTCCTCTCTATCGCCGACAACCTGTCACTTCCTCGGCATTCCATTTGAAGCTTTCACGACGACTTTCAACTAGTTCCTACAGTCTTTCTTGAATTTTTGGTTCTCTCACCATTGTTCTTATGAACAAAGCAGTATATAGAGATGGAGAATGGTTTAAAGAGAATCAATATTAATGATGCAGATGATGATTTGCAGAAAGATGAAGAATGATGGAGAAGAGTGATTTTGTTTTCTTAAAAAGATGAAGAAGCATAAATCGTAGAAGAATAGAGGCTAACGTCGTTAGGCTAATTCAGGGTAGTTAGATTAAGCAAGAATAGTTTTAAATTTATGTTTCTTAATGGGTCTGAAAAGTTATGGAAATGAAAAGATTGGTGTAACCTTTTGGAAGTTGGTTTCGTGGAGAATTGTGAGATGAAATTTGGTTCCTAGCGGTAAAGTCATGCATATAAATATAATTTTGTTTTTGACTTTATGTATACAAAACTCCATTTTGCTCTTTTAACCTATTTGGAAAAGAAATTTCCCAAAGCCCAAATATAATCCCAAGTTTCGGTATGCACTTTGTTCCATTTCATATTACTATTCATTTTTTATAACTGTGCTGATTTCCACAAGGAATGGGTAGGTTAGGTTTACCTGCAAACCCAAATTATTATTATTATTATTTTTTTTTTATAAGGAGAAAGCCAAATTACTTTTTAGTATTATTGTTTAATATAAATTTTTAACTAACTTATATTTGTCGCGTTTTGAAATTAATTTATTTCCCTAACTAATTTTTTAAAGCAACTATAAATTAAAACACTAGTATAAATTTATCTTATAAAGAATTTTAAATTAAGCATGTTTATATTTATAACATGTGTCTTTATTTTTTTTTTTTTAAATTACGAAAAAGGTTTGTGGCTTTACGTTGCTTTATCAAATAATTTGTTAGTATAGTTTGAAACAGAGATTAACATTCAGTTGCCTGAATAGCAAAAACTACTAAAATCTTATGATTTACTTGCCAACGATCTCTATTCAGTACCAGGTGTCGAAATTGGTACTATTAGTTTGGTTTCCACTTCTTTCATTTACCGTAAAGTTTGTTTGAGTTTTATGATTGTATTTGTTGTTGAAAAACTTGAGATTTAAATATACATATTTGGTGTCAATTTTGATGGTGTAGAAATTTTCGCCATCCATGCTATTATAATTTTCCAATTACTAGAATCGAGATAAATATACAAACAAGATAAATTAAAAAAATATATAAATATTGGGAAATAATAAATAATAGGAACTTTGTTGTAATTACTTTTAATGAATTTTATAAAATATAATGATTTGTTTCATAATTAATTTTTTACACTGTCACAATATAATATACTAAAATCGCATAATAATACTGTACTCAATAATTTGGTACGTTGGTTTTGCCCAAAGTCAACCCGATATAATGTCTAAATTTCAGAATTAATGAACGGTATCTAGCAATTCAGTATATATATATATATGTCTCCACTTCTCTTCAGTCACGTTTCATTTGATTTTCACACAATTTTAAAAATTTAATACTAAAGATTTTTTCTTCTAAAATTACCTTATACTACAAATCCCCATATATTATCCTCCTCCTCCTTATTTACAAATTATTTGATTTGACTAACATACCCTACCACTGTAATTCACATTAAAGATGTTACGGAATTGTACAAACAGTTACCAACTTAGTAAGAATTAATTAATTTACGTGATGATAATCATATACTAAAATTTTGTTTCCGTATCTTAATTCTTAAAATAAAGATTGGTTGCGTGATTAACATGTTTAATAAAGATAGATCATCTTTGGCAGGCCGAGTCTTAAATTTCCATTAAACGTGTAATTTGGGAGCTATTACGTATGCAATTATTTGGTCTTATCCGTACACTATTTTTCGTGTGTAAATCATATGAAACTCTGACTTTCTGCACAACATGATGTGAAATGCGTCTTTGCCATAGTAAAGCGATATCCGAGTGGAGTAAGATGTAAGGGACAATGAGTTTTGGTTCAACTTCATCTTCCAAACTATAACTATAATTATCTCCATGTATTTTCTAGTAGATTTTATTATTCTATTAATTAGAAATAAACAATTGAGATTAATCATTTGTTTAAAGAAGTTCTTTTCTTATTGGAACAGAAGCAAGATTCAGTGATAGTGAAAGAAGAAGGCAACGATGTTGCATGAACCAGATAGAAGGAAGAAGAAATGAAGAAAGAAGAAACGGCACCGTTTGGATTAATGAAGATTATAGAAGAAAGAAAGAAGGAGACGACGACGTATTAAGCAAGAAACGACGGCGTATTGTTATAAGTGATTATGAAGAATAAATGATTAAATAGAACGACGCCGTTAAGGAGCTGCAGCATGCAGATAGTAGAGGTGGTCACGGGCCGGGTCGGGCCTGTTCCGGGCCGCGGCCCGCCGGCCACGGTTCAAAGGGAGATGAACCGGAACCGGCCCGCCGAACCGCCGAGCCGGTGAACCGCCGGTTAACCGGCAGTTCGGCGGCGGGCCGGTTAACTGGCGGTTCGGGGTTGGTTAACCGGCGGTTCACCTTTTTTTTTTAAAAAAAATTAACGGTTAACCAGCGGTTCAATTCAACGGTTCGAACGATTCGTAACAATTACGGTTCGAAAAAACAATGAACCGGAACCGGCCCGCCGACCGACCAGTTCCGGTCACGGTTCGAACGGTTCCGGTTCAATGGCAAGCCGGTCCGGGCTTTTGGTGGGATGGGTCAAACGGGCCAACCCGGCCCATGGCCACCATTAGCAGATAGCACGTGATCTTCTCCTTCCTCTTTACTTCCTCCTCCCGCAACTATTTTTGTTTAATCCAAAGTTAGTTATAAGTTTGTTACATCATCCAGCTGGGCATGCTTAACCAATTTTATTAATTGCATTGTAACTACGGATTGAAATCCGTCTAGAAATAGTTTTTGAGAATAAATACAAATTTGTAACCAGAAGTAGGCAATATCTGTTTTTTTTCCATTTTCTCATTTCTGTAAATCTTTGGAATATTGTTCTTCAATACAATTTATTTCAATCAATTTTCATTCTTATTGATTCTGAGGTTGAACTTCAATATTTCTTATGATGCTTGATGGTGTTACAATAATGATGTTAAGAACATCATTGAGAAAGCAATGGAAGGAAATTGTGAAGGTAGCTTAATGTTCAAACTTAAAAAATTGCAGGAAGACTATTGTGGAATGGGTGAAATCGAAGAAAACTGAAAGTGTGGGTCACCAAATAATGGAGTTTGCAAGATCAACTTAAAGTTCTCAATCATCAAATTCCTTTTCCGTCGAAAGAAGTCAAAGAAATTGAAGCTATTTTTTTAAAAAGAAAATTAATGAAGAAGAGTTATTCTGGGTGCATAAAGCACGACAGAACTTGCTTAGGCTAGGGGATAGAAACACTGCCTACTTCCATCAGAAAGTGAAGCAAAGGAGACAGAGGAATAGAATCATGGGCATTCAAGATGACTATGGGAATTGGCATACAGATAAAAATGGTATCATCACTACAATCTTGAATGTAGTCCATTGAGGTATGGTTGTTACAGAGAGGGAATGAGAGTGAGGGGCAAAGTATGGTTTATGTTGTGGTCACTTGATTTGAAAGTATATATACCGATATATATGATTAGTATGTACCGATATATGTAATCTTTATTATAATATATATACTATTATTACTTGTTGCAGTATAAATAACAGTATATATGAATTATATATACTACTATACATGAGTTATTATATTCACTGCTTATTTTTATTGTAGTATATATGTAGTATATATACTGGTATATGTGATTCATATTTAATGATATATAGTTTACTTATGTCAATATATATAAATCATATATTCTGCTATACTAGAGTATATATATTAATAGATACGAATCAGATATACTGATACATATACTGTAATAAAGATTATATATACTAATATATATAATTTGTATAATTGTTTGTTGCAGATTTTTAATTTTGTTTTATTCTTGAGGATAAGAAATTTCAGTTTTTTTAGTAATTATTTGTTGTGGAACAAAAATTCTCCTTTTTAGGGATTATGTTTCTTTTTATATTATTTATTATAAATTTTTATTATTTATTAATAAAGATATAATTAGATTATTTTAAAAATATATATTATTTAGTTGATTTTAAAACATAAGTGCTATTTATTATATTTAATAAAAAATATGTGCTCCCACCATAAAAAAAAAAAAGAAAAAGAAACATGCAAGTTGGGTTCATCGCGTGTGCTCTGCTGCATAATGGGTTGGGCTGAGTGGCTAAAATATGCATAATGGGCTGACTTTAAGGAAATCTGTTGAGTTTGAGTTCAGAACTCTTATCTCAAAACTCGAAATTGGCTGGCTTTATTTTGCAATGTTCTCGTTCCATTTTGAAGGACGATTTGTTTTACTATCATATAATGATTGTGAAGGTAGAAACCTGAACTGCTGAAACTATACATCAATCATTCCACTTGCATATATCTGAATGTCAGTTCTAGTTGGTATTATTGCTATTCTTATCTCTTTATGAGAGTTTCGAATTAAGCAAACAAATTAATATAGCACAGTATTAGCAGCATCTGCAATTATCGCATGTGGAATGCGGAGAGTCTGGGGAAGTCTAGTATCGCAGCACCCGTCGTCATAATCAGAGATTGAAAAAGAGGAAAGCTAGTGACAGTGACAAGAACTCGGGATCTAAACAAATCAAACTATTTGCAAAATATTCGTGACTCAAGTTGTAAAAAACTGGATTTGGTTCGAGTCTAGTTCAATTTTTAAAGGAACTGAATGACCGAGTTCCAATACTCAACAACCCATACTCTATAATTAAACTAAAACTTACTTTGTTGATAGAAAAAAACTGTTTGACAAATCTTAATACAACTATGTCGTTTTGACAATCATGCAGAGTAATAGGGAAAACAAACTCAAATGTATTGAAAGATTTTGAATCAAATTCATTTTGAACTTTTTACATGTTAAACGAACTCCTATATTATATAGTCCCACATTTTGCACCTAGTCACTCACTTATTATTAAGTTAAATAGTGATTGAAAAGTTAAGTTAGGGCAACGTTTGGTCTAGCTAAACAAAATCAAAGATGGAAATCGATTTGCGTTTCTTTTAATTTGAAGATAGACTCGGTATTAGTTAACTTGGATTTCCTAATAAATCAGTTATACAAATATATATATATTGTTTAGTTGAGAAGTTGAAGCTAAACATAAAAAAGTAAGGTCTAAAGATGAATAAATGCACATACTGTTATTCTTTGGTTTTGGTGATTATACTTTTCATATTCTGCATGCTGAAATAGATGGATTACTATCTTTGCTGCTCTCTAATTTAGACTCTCTCCCAATATATATAATTAAAGTAGGGTTTTATGAAAAGCACATGTTATTTGATGTAAAAAGAAGGAGAAAAAAAATAAATTAACAAGAAATTAAAAATACTCTATGCATTGATGTCCCCAACAACAGCAAAGAAAGCGATATATTAGTAGTCTCAGTCTACATACCCAAAACATAAGCAGCAATCTCTGGTGTAAACCTAATGAGATACCCAACTAAGTAATTTTTATTTTTTCTTTTGATTGTATGAAAAGAATTTGATTTTTTAATGAGATGGAAACATTCTGAGTTTCTGTGCTATGATCATATTTATTAGGGCAGATAATTCATTTAATAATGTAGTATAAGTATATTATTGAAGTTCGATTAGTTTTCAGTCGTATTTCGGTTATTACCGAACACGATAAAAAGCCGACCACCGAAAACACCCACAAATTCGGTACGTATAACCAATTTTTCATTGGTTTTGGTAGTAATTGAACTTTTCTATGCCCTAAGTAATATTCACCACATTTATTCATTGTGTGTATATATATATATATATATATAACCCATATTGCTCATATGTCAAAAGAAAAACAGAAAAGAGATAATACAGATATATACTCAAAAGATATTGAAATCAGGTTTCTTGTAGTGATGCATTGATTAAAAAAGGACAAACAAAAACACAAAGACAGAAAACTACATGCTTTACATCTCTAACCTTGGAAATAATGTCTCTTCTAACTCACTTGAATGTCTAAATCATATGTTTGATTCAGCTTCTATTTACAGAAATTAATTTTTATAAAGGAATTAATTCATTAATTAATTAAATTTGACATCTGAACTACTGCTATTTCTCTTGCATGCCATCAACATTTTTCATAAGAGTGAACCTAGAACTACCATATATTTGTCATAATTATAAAGAAATTAATAATCTTAAAAATAAAAAACAAGTTTTTTTTTTTTTAAAAAAAAAGTTTGGTGATCAAGAAGAAGATATACCCACACCAAGAAAATCTATGAATGGAACCTCCTTGTTATTATGTCTGATAGATTCTTCTCCTTGTTCTTCTACGACGCGGTCGCTAATTATTTGTTTCTGGTTTCTCTCTTCATCAAGTTTTAGGATCCCAAATGGACTCGGAACAATTCTTCTGTAACTTGGAATTCCAAAGCTGCTAGTTCTATAAAGATTGGAACTTTCACTAGGAAAAGTGCAATTAAATCTAAGAGAATTAAAGCAATAATCTTTTTTCTCTTTTGTTGATGATGGCAAATGATTATCAATAACTACTGTGGAAGAAGCATTGTTATTTGAAGTTGCAAAATTCCAAGAAGGTGAAGAAAAACTACCAGAAGAAGAGAAAACTGATGAGAAGAATCTATCTGGGTTTTGAAATTCCAAGATTCTTGATGATTTTCTTGGGCTTAGAAATTGATGATGATGATCAGAAGGATTTGTGGATTTGGAGAGATGATGAGAAATTAGAAAATTTTCTTGATGATGATGAAAACTTGTTTTACCAGTAATCTTAGCATGCTCTCTTTGCTTTCTAGCCATAATAACATGCCAGTGATTCTTGACAGCATTATCAGTTCTTCCAGGAAAGAGTCTTGCAATTAAAGCCCACTTGTTTCCGTGAATTCTGTGTGCTGCTAATAATCTTTCCTCTTCTTCTTCACTAAAGGGTCTTCTGTTTATTCTAGGGTCTAGTTGATTAAACCACCTCAATCTGCAACTCTTCCCTACACAACAAAAATAAAAGATTATAATTATTCAAAAGTCAGTCCAATCAAGCTGTATATAAACTCAAAGATCAATAAAAATTGTAAACCCTAATTAACTTCTTCCAAGGATTTAACCTAATCAAGAAAGTAAAAAATAACATATGTATATGTATAAACCTGATCTTCCTTTTAGCTTCTCAGCAATGGAATTCCAATTCTGTGCACCGTATTTTTCGACTAATTGTCGGAGTTGTTCGTCCTCCGCAGGTCTCCAATGGCCTCTAGGACAAGAAGAAGAAGAGGTAGAAGTAATCTTAGCATCATCAGTGGAATTGGAAGCTCCAGGTGGTTCTTGAAGATGCATGTCCGTATGAAAAATAACCTAATAACAAAGTTTTGAATAAATTCAAAATCATCTAGCACAAGTACACAACAAGATTTATAATAAGAAACTAATAAGAAAGTGGGGTTGGTTTAGTTGTTGATGGTAAGTCACTTTTGTTGGTTTTGCACGACATTTTTAGCCTTTAGACTCTCACCTTATAGCTTTACCCTATACTTATTACCTAGCCACCACAAATGTATACTATACTGAACACTTCAATATTTATCAGTTGACCACTTCTTCTTCTCCTCTATTTATCACTTCACCCAACTAGTAACATTGTGGGTTAGACATCAAGAGTAACCATCCATGTACACCAAATAGAGTTGACAATATAGTAGGCAAGAATCGAACTCGAGACCTTCACACTCTAATTTTTTTTTTTATTTATTCTTTTAACTCTTGGCTTTCCCTATCTTATAATCTATTCCACCATTTTAAGCTGCCGTACCACTTAAATGACTAAATAACTAAATATTATATATATTTTGTTTGAAAAAAAATAGAACTTGAAATTAACTAAAAGAGACATTTCTCCTAAATATTGCAAAGACTGCTTTCCTAAAACTTTTGAATGAGAAATGAATCAACTAATTATTATTGACGGAAAATAATTTCTGAAGCAATTATAATAATATTGATCTGAAGTAAGTATTTTCTTCAAATTAAAAATTTAAAAGATCAAAATGTGTTGATTATGGTGTGTATGTGTGTATATATACACATCATGGTTGACCAAACAAGCTACACAATAATATTGATGAGAATCAATTGCATGCATTTAGCAAAACACCACATGTCAATATCAATCCAAATTAATATGCTATTAATTGAAGCTTACTGTTTTTACCATTTCATGATTCTTTTTAGATGGAAAATATTATAAGTCTGAATGAATGATTTGGTGTGAAAGCATATTATTGGTATATATTCAATGAAAGTTAATAGTTTCATAACTATAATATATTGTTATAATTATAATTGTAATGCATCAACATGCACCATCTGTTTATTTTATGGGAAATTTTTGTTTAATATTAGATTCTTTTAATTGCTTTTATTTTTATTTTTATTTTATCACTGATATGGTAAAAAAACTTGATCAAAGAGAAGTATTTGTTGAAAAAAAATGGTTGATAAGAAGTGGTAGTTGCAGAATAGGGACATAAACGACAGTTGATCAGCTTAATGTTAACAATTTTATAATTAGCTTAGTGTAATTAATTAATTAACTAAACACCTTATTAAGAACCAATTAAACAAAAATTTGGAAGGGTTAATGGATGAAATGCCGTGTAAGTACAGCATCAAGAAAAGTATGGGTAAACTGTCTGGCTTTTTCTACACTTCCAATTAATTCCATTCCATGCAGATGGCTAGTCAAATACTAAAAGGTTCATAATATATAAATAAATTGCACTAATCATATTTTATTTTAAATTAATATGTTTTCTTAATTGATTGAGATTTTATACCCCACGAAATCAAACTCTGGAAAGCCCATCTATTAACATCACATAACCCTAATTATAACAAGTAAACTATATGTGAAGAATGGGTGGGTATAAAATCAGTTTCTAATTAGACTTGCTGGATTAATTTGCTTCTCAATTTTATTCTTTTTGTTTTAATTTTTTATTATTTTGTTATTTATATTTAACGGAAATTAGTTGATGAAGTATGCTACATTATTTGATTTGTTAACACTATCTGATTTTATTATAACTGCCTACACAACTTTTCATTCATTTTATAATAGCATTTGGGGCTGAAAATGGATTCCCTAGATTAAAATATAAACACCCGCTAGCTTGCTAATTTGTTTAACACAATTAATTTTCTTTAAACAAAATCAAATGAATCCTTATAAGTTGTCCAAATTTCTTTATATATTTTTTTAAGCTATAATAATTTGAGACTTCTGAGAAATTAATCAAATTCATTATTAATATTTATAGTTTTGACTTATAAAACAAGAAATGAAATTGGGTTACTTGTAATACAACATGATTTGAACCATTTACCATAGTTACTCTTTCTTTCTTTCTTTTTTTTATACGCAAGTTTTTTTCCGTAGTTCATCTTCCTCATTATTATTTTTTTAACAACACATATTTCCGATATATATATATATATATATATTATTACCCAATGTTGGATAACTGGATTACACAATTATTTCAACACTCTTACACCCTATTATATCCCCTCTATCAATTAATTGTATGAAAAAGACTAAATTATACTTGATTGACATATTATTATAACATATGAAAGAAAATTTACTAAATTCCACCCAACAACTAAGTAACCAATAAAAAATTCCACTCCTATTATTAACATTCTTTATAACTAGTTGTTTAAAAAACTCTTAACAACAAATTAATAATGTGAATCTAAGTTGTAAGCGGTTTGAATTCGCTTAAATAGGTCTCATGTTTGAAACGTAATATATGAAATTATCCATATTAAGAAGCTCATCCATTATTGTTAGGTATGTGACCCGGTTGGTTCCAAATTAAACAGGGCAAAGCCCTAAAGATAGAAGGAGCTCTCTAAAAAAAAGTTAACAATCAAAGCAAATTTTATGCTAACAAAAATAGAGAATTAACTAATAAATTATTAGAAGTTTTAGCTATAAACATTTAAAAAAAGCACGTTTCATTATATATTTATAGTGGTATTAAGAGAGAAACAGTAAAAAAAATTGTACATACCCATCTGGATGACTAGTTAAGTTGAATGATCAAATAAAAATGAATTGGTTATTTAACTATGATTTATAATAATAGGTACGTTTTTGTATATGTGTAGCAATTAGACCGGGAAAAATGTTGCTTGAAAAGAATGTTTTGATGAAGGATTCTTGTTACGCAAATGGAGAAAGACTGACTACATAGTTGGAGAGATGCCGTCACATCCCTAATTATTTTTTTAAGGTACGAAAATTGTCTTTTGTAATAACTAGCTTGCATTTGGGAATTGTGCATTTTCAATCAAGATATTAATAAAGTTAATTAGTCAGTCAATCGCAACTCAATGTGAGAATCCCAACTAATTATTTTGACAACACAAAACTTAACTAAGAGAAATACAATTATTTCTTTTTACAAACAAATTAATTAATTAATTGTAGTTTGAGTAAGTCTCTTCCACGCCTTCTACCATAAAGAAAAGAAAAAGGATTTGGTTAGGTTATGTATAATTCCAAATGAATAAACATAAAAATAATATAAAAAAAAAGAACAGAAGGTGAAATGGTCATAAAAGTACAACTGCAGATTAAGATGAAGTGTCTAAATTTGATGCTGATTTAAGGAAGTAACTTAACTTTATAAATTAAACAAACATTGGATGTCATATATCTTTATGTGAACTTATATATTGCCCTTTAACAATAAACATCCTCTAAAAATTTAGTGAAGCAAAATGGAAACCTCAATTAAAAATAAAAACGTTTATATTCTGTCAAAAGTTTTATCATTGAAAACAAGAAGTTAATTATAATGCAGAGTTTAATGTCTATATTTATAATAAAAAATAAATTACTAATCTTAAACTAACAATTTAACCAATTTCTCACCCTAATTATAATCTAATATAATCAGTACTAAGTAAAAATATAAATATACTAAAATTAATCAAAACAGCATGTCCCACACCCCGTAATGAAAACACAACCTGTGAAATATCACTACAAAAAAAGTTAGAATTTGTTACGAGGGCGAATTCATAGTTATTTGAAGCTAATTTGGTTAGCTATGGATTCTCGAAAATTGTCGTTAAAATTCTACTCGCTATGGCGACGTATATGATGTTCCGTCGAAAGTTAGTAGCAGATTTGCTGCCTCTATATCACGAATCTCAATATATGTCGTAAGTGTTTTAATTTGTCGCTAAATCGTAGCAATACATCATGGATATGATGCTATTCCTTAGCTAGTTTGTTGCTAAATTATAATGTGCCTAAATTTCACAACTGATTTATAGCAAATCTGAAGTTGATTCTTGGAAAAATTATATTTTCCTATTTTTCAATTTTAAATAGTTGAAATTATCAAATTAATAATGATAGTTGCATGCATTTACAATAACTAATATATGAATCGAAATTTTGAAAAAAAAAACATTCAATAACTATAAAATAATTGAAATACCAATAAATGATATCACTAATTAAAACATCAACACTATTATATGTTTCCATGTTGCTAGTCTATATTTTTTAGTCAAACACATGGAACAAAGCTAATTAGTTTTATGATATATCGTGTCTTTGAAAATTTTTGGCTAACTTCCACTCAATATCACATGTCATGTCGTGGTAAATATTCACAAAGTGTGGAAATCGTCCAAATTTTCAATCATTTAGTGTATTCATAAGTAATAAAATTTAAATAAATTATTACCTTCCTCTACAAATATAAAACCATTTTTCGAATATAAATCCACTTACCAATCTTATTGAAAATGAATTAATATTTTCAGTTTTATCCTTAAAAAGAATGTGTGAAACATAAATAGTACGGATAAAATAGTCCATAACTCAATATTTTATTATTAGTTACATTAATTACTTGTTCTTGTGACTTGTATATTTGTGATAATTGAGAATAAGACTAATAATGCATAAATAAAGGAGTTAATACTAACTCCACCATATTAACAACACACCAATAAGAATTGAAATGTTGAAGAATATCTTGCAATAATTCATAATCGAATCAAACGGCAAAAACTTCCTAAAAGTAATTTCATTTTGCATGTTTCGTTGAGAATCAGGGCATTTATATCAATTAATTAAATCCATCAATTATTATTAGTTTGGAATTATAATAATTTGGGCTCATAATATGTGCTTTAAAATTTGTACCCTCAACCTTTCCACAATCAAACATGTGATCAAGATTTAAAGAAGTGGAACAACTCACATAAAGTCTATTTAAATACATTTTTTTTTTTGTTGAAAGTAATGATACAGAAACAATTTATCCTCTCATAACAAAAGATCCTATGTGCAATCTACTCGTCTTACAATTATTCCCATAAACAAAGCCCAATACAATACATTCTTGATTCTAATCATGCTTAAACTGTACAATACACCTCATAAAGCAATAAGTACAAGCAATAACACTTACGATATGTGTGTTCGATATACAGAATCGAATAGAATTGCCATGCAAGCAATACTTATAATGCTACAAGCTAAGTAAATTAATTGGTTAGTACTAACCTTTTAACATCAATAAGTTGATACTGATACAAACTAGTCAAGTTAATCGATTAATACAAATCATTTAACATTGGTAAGCCCAATAAGTCCAGTTTTATCCATTTTCTCATGTTTCGGTTTCTAATCTCTCTCCATTTAATCAACCTTTACTCAATCTCATAAAGTTTAGTATTGTGCAAATTGCCCCAAAATTTTGCTATGATTCCTGCAATGACAGTTCCTTTTTGTCTTTGGTATAATTTTTGGTTTTGATTTTGTTGTCGTACGTAGATACCATGCACAACTCTATATGATATGAAAGAGATCGTGAATGTCTTTTATAAGAAATCTTCAAAAATTTAATTAATTTTAGATATGTGTAATAATGTAAGCACTCATTTTAAAAATTAGCAAACTAGCTACACATTATATCTCATACACCAACATGCTAATATTTTTCTAAAGAAAAATAGTACAGCAGTTATTATTGTTATTGTAGTTGAAAGCAAATGTCAATTCCATTACCAATATATAGTCATATGCATGCTATTTCAGTAATAGAATGGACGGTTACAAAATGTCTGTATATTGAAAATGTTTTGTTGTGAGTATAAGTATGATAGAAGCATAAATAGTAGGGTTTAAAATAGCTTTCAAACAGTAAATGCAAAGCATTTCAGTTACTTGCATAACCAAACATCCCTTATTTTCATTCAAAATAAACAATAAAATTCATGAGACCAACACTACACATTATCTTGTTGGGATTAAAATTTAAACTTAAATTAATTAATCTTATCCCTCAGAACGCCTCACTTATCACATAATCAGACGGCAGACAGTATTCTTAGAAATTCGTATATACTAAATATAATAGCTTGTTAGAAATATAAAATGCGGTCCAATACAAATGGGGTAAAGTGAAGTAACCCATAATTAAGGATCTATTTGTCAAGACTTTTCTTGTTTATTTGATGCTAACGCTATTGCTAATCCATTTTAAAATATGTAGTAGTATTATCCTTTGTGTTTTTAAATGTGATCAAGTACAAACAATTTCGGTTTTCTCTGTTTCATTATTACTATAATTATTTTTATCATCTCTGATTTCAGCAAATTTTTTCCATTATGAATTTATTTATATATTTATGATGTTTAAGTATTTAGGGTGGTGTGTGATTTTGACAGTTGAGCTACCTCTTAATACTGTCATGATCAGTTTTATTGATTTGCCAAATGAAATTATAAATTCATTATATCTAATCTTGATTATGTTAATCTAGAAATGTTAAACACACTCTCTTTTCTTGAAATTACATGTTTTTGCGTGGTTAGTTATAGAAGGTTTATATACCTACAACTGGCTGCTAATTCACATAATATATCTAATTATGCATTATATATTGAATTGATTAATCTCTATTACAATTTCCTATTTTTTACACTTACTATTAAATTATAAGTCTTATTTTTTTTTAAAGTAATGAAATATAATCAAACCATGTTATTTATCCCAATCAAGGTTAACCCGGATTAAAATCCCCGGACCCACTTGATATTTTTGTATAAAAACATGTTATGTAAGGAAAAAATTAAAATTATTTGAGCTAAAATCCCTGAATGCCCGTAACTCAGTCCAATTTAATTTCACCAAAACTGCCTCAAACCCACTCGTGATCAAAGGAAAATAAAATGTGACTTTATTGATGTTCTCAAATCCAGAATTTACACATCCAAACCCATTTTTGTTATTGAAATGAAAGTTGGTGAAGAAGGATTGGATAGTAGAATAATTATAATTTTATTATATTATATAAAAGGAAGTTGGGGACTGTAAATGTGACATTTTACCTACCAATCCATTACTGAAATGACATAAAATCAGTAATTTAACAATTTGTTTGTTGGGTAATTCATTTTAATAATATTTCGCCAATTCCTAAGTTTGATTGCTGACACTTTCCAAATATCAAATCCAAAAGTTTCCCTTCATTTTAACTATATATTTAATAATACATGTAACTTCTTCATTTAGTTTAATTGTTCCATTTTTTTAATCCAAAGTTGTTTGATTCATTGTGGAAATATTTATGTATCGATAGGAGAAAATTAAACAGACACCAATAAAAAAATAATTCTAATAAACATTATAAACAAAATATAAAAATAAATTTCAAATTTCTAAGTAATACAAAATTTATAATAACTGCAGTGCAAAAAATGTATTATCTAACACAATACAATAATTACGTGATTTTAACTAATGAAATTTTAATTATTACAAATAATACAAGATAAAAATTAATTGCAAAAACTTCAACATTTAATTTTTGTCTTTAGTCTATAAAGCATCTCAAATCCATAAAATAAAACAAAAATAATGAATTAATTAAATAATTATTACAATATATAACAATTAAAAAAATGAAAATAATCAATATACAATCAATCTAAGCGACTTTCAACAACAAAATTAAAAATCATCCACCAAAATTTTATTATCTGTTAATAAATAGTTTCTACTCAGTATATCAAATATTTATTCTTTGTTTATAATTGCGTGCAGGTGACCATGTCATATAAAAAGAAAGATTATGAAGAAGCGGCAGGTTCATTATGGTGTATGACATGTTTTCTTCAAAATGGATAAGTTTTCCAGAAAACGAAAAAGATCTTAGTTAGTTAAAAAGTTGAAACAAAATGAAATTTAATGAAAACGATATTAATATTATATCAATACCAAAATAGTGTTTATAAACAGTAGGTTATGTTTATAAATAGTTGATAGCCGAGACATCAAATTAATTGAAGCAAAATTTGATTTACTGAAGACAGTGTTTATAGTTATTTATAATCAGTATACTATACTTTTAACGATGGTTGATAAATAGTTTATGTTAAGTTATATTTAAAAAACTAGTTGATTCTGAATTGAAACGAAACTTTTTTATAAAAACACAACACAACCAAATTTACTAAATACAATGTTCATAGTATATCAATGTTCATAGTATAATTTTTATATATTTTTATATCATGCATTGATATAAAGTTTAAAATAAAATGTTAAATTTCAAAATCCATATTCTCAGTATAGTTAATGACAAACAAAGACTAAAGAGTAAAAGCAACTGCATTTAATAATTTACATTTTATTTAGTATCAATTTTCTTTTAGTTTATAGTTAGTTTACAACTAGTATGTTTTCAATGCTTTTATAGTGGACATTTCATTTATTATCATGAAAAATTACTGTGAATATGTTTACTTTTCAAATAAATATATGTACATTATTGCATATTAGAGATTTCAAGCAAACCTCATAAAAAAAATTAACAATTGCATAGTAATCAGTGTATATACCATATATATAAGCAATCAAAACTACTGTGACAAAAAAGGGAAATAAGAAGAAAAAGAAATAAAAAGATTTTTGACTTACAATAGTTTGAATTAATGAAGGAGAGGCGGTGCTGGAGAATTTGATACAGGTACAGAGTGGGAGAAAAGAAGATGCAAATTTAAATGCAAATGCAGCAAGTAAATAAGATACATAAATCTTTAAAAAATAAAAATATATTTGTTAGGTGAAGTGAGATCTGATTTAAGGAAAGGGAGGACCAAATATCTGTCTCTCAAAAAATAAACCTTTCACTTAAGCAATCTATCAAACAATTTGACCTAACCTAATATTATAATATCATAATTAACAACAAATTGCATAATCATGCGCCCCAAAAAGAAAACTAATTAATTTTAAAATAAATTTTGCATCTTTATATGTTCTACATAAATACTTGTGTTAAGTGTAAATTGTATTTATTTTTTAAAATCTTTTTAATTTACTATACCTTATAATTGTTATTTTTAATTTTCAAGAAGTATTGCATTTTCATATTGCTTATATATTTATTAAAATTAATTAAATTTTAACTAATATGAAATATTTTTATAAATTTTATTGTATATTTTAACAAATAAAATGTGTATACATGAATATTAATTTTTTTTAAAATAATAAAAATACTGAAATAATTTAAATAAAATTATTTGAAATAAAAATAAATCTCTGCTTTCATGCTACTATGCATGGTGTTTTTGGTGACCGCTGACCAGATACTTTCCCAACTCACTGGTATGCTTCCGGCGATTACAATCGGTGGTGGATCAGTCGGATGGCGATAAGCCTTGTGGTAGTTGGTGTTTATGAGGCTGCATTGTTTATCTTCTTCGTTTCCCATGCTTAATTTTTTTTAATTAAAATGTTGCAAAATTTCAAGTTAGTCCATAAAATTTGTACCATGTTCACAATAACAAATTTAACGGAAAAATGATAAAAAAAGGTTAATGGACGGATATTATTGTTGAACGGAATTAAATTAGGGGGATAAAAATGTTTGTATAGTATGTTGAGAAGAGTGAATGTAATTGATATTCTTTGATTAGTGAGTTTGTATGGTATGCTGAGAACATTTATATTACATAAGAATATTGTTCCCCTATTTTCTAAAATTATCATATTTCAATTCTTAACTTTTTATAAATTTTTCATAGTTTCGGTGGTACTTTAGTTAAACATATTTTTACGAGTACAAATCAATTGGACGGGTATTCATTATAGTTATTATATTTTAAAAAGAGAATGTTTATACATTTAGTCTAGTTTTACAGATCAAGGTAGAAATGTTTATTGCTAAACTGATCAAAGCTGTTTTATCTGTTCTATTTACATAAGAAATGCTTGATTTTTTTCTTTTTTTAGCTTTAATATTTTGAAATCATCTATTCTCTATATTAATATGTCAATTTATCGATTTATGCATTTGTGATAATTTGTTTGACTAAAAGTTTATTGAAAAGTAAATAAAAATTGGATGAACCTTAAAAATTAAAGTAAAATACGATATAAAAAAAGAGTGAATATTATTTATTTATGGGTGATGATAAAAGGTGCATTATTATAATGGATCCATATCAGATTTATTCATATTTATTTTTTGTATTTTTAGAATCAACGTTCTAGTACACTAAATATTTTCTCAATTAAAAGATTAAATAGATTTTTACTTTAAATTTGCATTTGAAATTATTATTTAAAACAAAGAGCTTACATATACAACTGAGAAGGATGAAGTATTATTTTATTAAGAAATAATTCAAGCCTTTAGAAAACCAGTTGGATAGGTAAAGGCGGCAATAACTTTTAAAATAACTTTTAGTGTTTTGACTGATCAAACCTTAAATACTATTTTTATAGTGTTCAGTAAAATAGTTTTTAACATAACTTTTAACTGTTTAAATAATATTTTATCAAAAACTAAACTATATAATTTTAGCGTTTTATAACAATTAATCACATAGCTAATTTGCCCAACAGACTAAGTATAAGTAGATAAGGGAAGGGCGGAAAGGAATGATTAGGACTGGATAATATTAGTAACAAAGTTGATGAATTATTTAATGCTCCGTAGATTCCTTTCACACTTGCAAATTGGCAATAGAACGTTAATTTGACAATTATGGTTTTCATAAATAAATTAATGCTAATCTCCAAATAAATACGTGTATTGTTTTGTAGAGAGCTTATCAATTCTGCGACAAATAGTTTACTGACAAATGTTGTCTCCGTAAGCACCTAACTAGCCGTTGCTAAATACTACTAACTCACTATACTTTGCCATATATTTTACCAATTTTATTGGTTGTACGAAAAAATTCTCACTTTATATAAATTAAGATAACATAATAATTTTTTCTAACTTTGCCATAGGAAAATATGTGTCAATCATATCAAAGAAAAAAGGAGAAAACACAATTCAAAAATCTTGCCGATAAAGTGATCTCGCTAGAATCAGTCTGGAGCATTACCGGAAAATGTAGAGTGCCATAAACTTGTGATATACCTTATGTAAACAAAAAGATATCCTCTTTGAACATTATTTTAAATTGTATTTTCTAAAAAACTCTAAATGAGTTGAATTTCAAATATTTTAATGTTTATGCTCCTTTTGGCTATTATTTCTATTTTGATTGTTTTTCTTATATATACTCCAAAATGAGGGCGGGGTTCATGTAAAAAAAACGAGAGTCCAAAAAACCCAACCAATAAGATTTAATTATTATTAAATTAACATACCAAAATTCTACATTGTAGTGAATTGTTTATACCTTTTGGTAGACAATATTCCAAAACTCCTATCTACTTGTTTGGATAAGGCAGATGAAGTGTGATTAAGACTAACAACAATAATTAACGGATATATATAAAAATAGATATACCTTTTATTTTAATTTAAAAAAAAGATTCAAATCAGAAAAATGAGCTCATTAAATTTTCACAGCATTTTCAAATTTTTTTGTTAAAAAAAACAAAATTTGTATATTTTTAGTATAAAATTTTTTATAATATTTATATAACAACTGTAATTGAACAATATCAATAAAACAGTAGTAAAAAACAATACAACAAGTTTAACATTTTTTTATGCTTGTACAACAGGAATACAACAGTAATACAAAAATTATTTAAATATTTTTATATCATTTTTAATAATGGATCTATTTTTAAAATTAAAATAAAAAATAATCTTGAATCTAAAATTAAAATAAAAATCCATTTATTTAAGAACTTCAATAATTAAGGTAGTTTTATAATGCAGCATCCATGCGGATGTCTGCGTATTTTTTACCTAACATATTAACTTATATTAGAATTTTTATACAAAAACATTTTGTGATATTTTAATTTTAAAATCTGATCGACCGTCAAAAAAAAGTTAAAATTTCATCTATTATATTATTCAATTATAACTATATTATGTCAAAAAATTACTTATAATTATCATATCGTATTCTGATTTGTTAAAGAATTTAATATGTATATATACCCACTAATTTTTAGTTTTACATAATAGATGACATGTATGCATCATTTTCCATTTGTGGCAATAGCCAAACCAAAGGGCTAAATTTGACATTTTAAATTCAATAAAATTCACAAGGCCACTAATTTCTTGGCAATTTGGACTTTCTTCACTTTGACTATTCTGTTAGGGTTTTATTGGTCATTTCAACATACACGGCTTTGAAAATTAGGCTGGAAAAATAAATATACTTTTTAGAAAAAAAAAATAAAAACAAAATTTTAAATTTAGCAGATCAATTTATATAGAAAAACTTACATTTAAAATACTTACTTTAGAACAATTTATTGATTTATCTTAAAAAAATAACTTTTTCTCTCTTTGTTTATATAAATCGTATGGATTGAATAATATTTAATACTCCTCTTTGTTTAATTAACATACTTAAAACTAATACAGTTAGTAGACATGTTTGATTCAATTTGATCAACTTCCCGTGAAGTTACTCCCATTCCTTTTTTTTTTAAATAATCTTTAGAAATTATAATTTAAAAGTATTTGGTGCTATTAAAACTAGCTTTCCGTGAAATAGAATTATTTCGTATTTTAGAAGCCAATAATATTAATATAATTAAATTTTATTTTGTTTGATAATGCAATAAAAATGTAAATTTCTCATTTTTAACTCGAAATGTTATATTTTTTTTCATGTAGCTCGAGAAGTTATTTATCTTATATAAAGTAAGTTGAGATGTTTACTACTCTTTAAAAATTAAAATAGATAAAACGAATCAAGACAATTTAATTTATTTATTTTTAAAAAATATGTAATTTATCTATTTTTAAAAAATACTTACTTAGTGTAATTATTCGTAGCTAAATGATATCTTAATCCTATATATAATCATATATAATGGAGGAGAATTATTGAATATAAACAACACAAATGGAGATCACTATGAATAATAACATTATTCATAATTAGAAATTTAATAAGGGTAACTCCAAACTTAAATAAATTAAAATCAAATCATTTTGATATCTTATTGTGTAAATTGCAAATATCAGACTAAATTATTGAGTTTTTTTTTCTTGAAAATTATATTTAAAACATAATAGTAGTCCCATTGATTGAATAAAAAAGTATCGTAAGCAGCAAAACGGTTTATGAACTAATAATGTAAGTGTCCACTAGCTGAATTACGTTTTGATTGCATCACAAGGCATAAGCCCACTAATACCAACTTTTTATCGTATCCTATTTTTCGACAAGTCTCATTTCTATATTAGTCCGCCATAACTACTCCTACCTATATATATATATATATATATATATATTAAGCATTTTAGTTCTTAATTTTTAATATTATTTTTCTAATCATTTTGGTTTGTTATTGTTTGAAAGATATTTTAGTTAATATTTTGAAGTTAAGGTCTTTAATTTTGTTACTGTCATACTATTAGATTCTTATGTCTAAATTTTTATTTTTTTACATTAGTTAAATTAAAAATGTCAATTTTTTTAGGAATAATTACTTTTGCGTCCCTGAGGTTTGGTCCAACATACTCATAGATCCCTTTATTTTAGAAATTATATCAACGGGTTCCTAACTTTTGAAAAAATAAACTCTCAGATCCTTCCGTCCACTTTGGTCATTACTGAACGGAAAAGTCAACGTTTTTTTTTCAAAATGACAAAACTACCCTTTAGTTTATTTGAATCAGACCATCCTAATTATTAAATCAAACTTGTGGGTCTCATTTACTATAAAAATTAAAAACAATTAAACTAAAACTCGAATCTGAGACCTGTAGTATATTACTCTACATGTTAACCAGCTATACCACAACATCTTTATTATATTAAATTGACGTGATAAACTTTTATTGTGTAAAACAACCATTCACATTTTATCACTATAGCAATTATCTATTATTTCAATTAAGATTTTATTAAATAATTACATATTTATTTTTTTATTATCCTAACAAGTCTGAAAGTTAGAAGGGAAAGTTTAATTTTTCCGAAAAATTAAAAAGATTTTACAGAAAATTTAGTGTTTATTTAGAGAAATTAACAAAAATTAGAAAATTCATATTTTTTATTTGGAGAAATTAACAAAAATTAGAAAACTCATATTTCTAATTTAAGGAAACGAAATATTTATTGTGGGACCTGATGATACAATTTCCAAAATAGAGGGACCCCAGCGTACATTAGGCCTTTGCCTTAGGGACCTCCGATGATACAATTTTCAAAATAGAGTAACCCCAGAGTACATTAAACTAAACCTCAGGAACCCAAAAATAATTACCCCTAAAAAATATGAGTTTTATAATTTTTGTTAATTTCTCCAAATAAAAAATATGAGTTTTCTAATTTTTGTTAATTTCTCTAAATAAAAAATAAGAGTTTTCTAATTTTTGTTAATTTCTCCAAATAAACACTAAATTTTCTGTAAAATCTTTTTAATTTTCCGAAAAAGTTAAACTTCCTTTCTAACTTTCAGACTTGTCTAGGATGATAAAAAAATAAATATGTAATTATTTAATAAAATCTTAATTAAAATAATAGATAATTGCTATAGTGATAAAAGGTGAATGGTTGTGTCTTACACAATAAAATTTTATCACGTCAACTTAATATGTTGTGGTGTAATTGGTTAACATATAGTTTAATATGTTGAAGGTCTCAGTTTGGTTGTTTTTAATCGGGACCTACGAGTATATTGGGCCAAATCTCAGAAACTTAAAAATAATTATTGCTCCTTAATAATAATAATAATTATAAAGACCCAGAGAGCATAATGAAGAACACAAGCAGTAACAATAATAACAAAAGTTAGCTATCCAAGAAGCAAGTTTACATTGAACTTTACATTGAAACAAAAACAAACTATTAATCGCATTTATCTCCAGCACTAATTTCTCAATTGAACAAGTAAGAGAGAGTAAATTTCGGTTATTATCGAATTACCGATAAATAATTATCGAACCGAATCAATTCGGTAATTGAAAATCGATAACGGTGATTTACCAATCGATAATAGATAATAACTTTTGAAATTTTCGGTAAACGGTTATTATCGAATTACCGATAAGTAATTATTGAACCGAATCAATTCGGTAATTGAAAATTGATACCGATCGATAATAGATAATAACTTTTGAAATTTTTGGTAAAAAAGATTTACCGAATTATTTAAAAAAAACCGAATTTTGACTCCTTAATATATATATGTTTTTCACAGATTCGGTGATCAGTAATTAGCGATCGGTAATCGGTATCGGTAATCGGTAATGATGATGGTAAAATACTGATCGGTTAACCGATTACCAACAATTCGGTAACTGTTACCGATTACTCACCCTTACAAACAAGAACTGAATAACACACTAAAAAACTCATTGGAAAAATTGTGACCAGAAATAGTCCAAGAACCCGACCCGCTGATAACTTCTCCTCCGGCCATATATCAACGGAGATGAGGGTACCATTAGAACCAGCTCCTTAAGGGTAATACGACTTCTAGAACAATGGCAACGGCTGTTTGAAACATAAAGCCAAAAATGAGAAAAAGAAGAAGAGGAAATTGATCTAGGTTCGAATGTTGGTTGTCTAATAGTGAGTCTATTGAAGTTAAAAGGTAAGAGATGGAGGTAAAGGGTGGCTGGGATGAAGGTGAGAAGAAGACCAAGATATTGGTTGGGTGGATAATTTTCGTAGTTTTTTTTTTTTTTTAATTTTGTTAATAATGGGATGAGATGATTATGATAAGGATGAGATGATAATCATGATTATGAGATGATAATGATTATTATCTGAATTTTTTAATAACAATAAAAATGATTATTAATAAAAGTTAAATTTCAAAATATATATATATATATATGTATATATATATATGAACACAAGAATATATTAAGTTAAAGGACGTGAAACATATTTGTTTTATATAAAATAAGGAGTATTTGAATTTTTTTTAGCATTAGTTAACGGTTCAACTGGATAGAAGGATCCAAGTGTTAATTAACATGAAAATCAAAAAATTTAAAAATTGATTTTTCAAAATCGTATGATATGAAAATAGATTAGGTTAAAGTTTAAGGAGTTGAAAATAATTAATCTATCTTAAAAACTGTTATTAGATGTGAATTTTTAAAAATATTCTCATTTAAAATCAAAGTGAAGTTTGTTATGTAGAAGCTTGGGGCAAGGACTTAATGTATGTAGTAGGAGTTGAGAAGGATTAGGAGGTTTAACATTTAGTTGCAAACCTTGGCATCTAAAAAGTTTGCTCCAAATCCAATATATCCTTATTCTAATATAAAAGTTCCATAAAATTATTAGTACTTAATTCTGTCATAAAAGTAAGTTAAATAATAATGAGAATAAATGTAGGGTAAAGATAAAAGAAGGGAGGAGAGGAGCAGCGTGGTGCATTTGGACCAATATAACGGTCCCACACACCACAGCATGGATGGTGGATCAGTACACCATAACTTAGTCAACTATAGGTTGGCAAACACTTTAGACCTGTGTTTCATAAATTAATACACCATATATTAAATTTCTTACCGCGTTTTGTAATCAATTTAATTTTTTTTTTAATTGAACAAATACGGAAAGTGAAAAGAAAAAAGAATTTAATTAATTGTTATTCTAATAAAGGCAGAAAAGAAGTTTCTGTTTGAAAAGAAAATGTTGGGTCATTAATTTTCTTAATTGGAATTTTCATTTCATTTTGCTCTCAAAACTTTACTGTAATCATTTTTATATTTATTTATAATTTTGGGACCTACCTAACTTGCCCTCAAAATCTAAGCTTTTTTATTTATTGGAAAAATAGTATAAAGAGGATTGTTTAGTTTACTTTGGGTTTTCTTTTAATTATTACCCTTTTCTATAGTCAAAGGCTTAAGCAAAGGTTTCTTCTTTCTTTCCTTCCTTCCTTCCTTCAAACTCAATTTTGAGGTTTATGTATCCATCTGTTTGTTTTTATCTACTGAGTTGCAGAATTAACTGTTCATATGACTTTTATTCATTCCTCTTCAGGCCTTTCTCCTTCTTCAGGTTCTTTTATTTTTCTTTCTTTTTTGATAATTTTCAATTACCGGGTCTGGGTGTTTCTTCGTTTCTCAATTGAATTTTCATGGATCTCTGTTTTTAGAAGATAATTGTGTTTGTTGCTTTTTGATCTGCTCTGTTTTGCCTTAAAGTTGTTTTTTTGCTTTCAATTTTGGATATTGTTCTTTATGTTGTGCTTGATTGAGACCTTTTTTATTGAAGATGTCTTTTGCTAAATTCATTCCCCATAACCTCATTTCATGCTTCCTTTTTCTCAACATATTAGAAGCTGCTGTGATTTTACTATGAACTAAGATTATCATATTTACATACAGACATATCTGTTTCTGCTAGAAGCATAGTAGATGTTGATGATAGAGCAAACACAAATACTTGTATTAGAAGGTTTGTTTCTTTTGCTGCAGATAATCAAACACAGACATCTTGAGAAACAGCTTAAGGATTTCAATTTTCTGTGTCCAAATTTCTAGGTACTCTTCCTTTTCCTTTTTGTTTTGTCATATAAATATTATTATGTGCATGCTCTGCTCTTTAGAGGTTTCCATTTTTTGATGAATCTTTGTGATTTGTGCAGGCCTTTAAATATATGATACAACAATAAATCTCCAACACTGACTTGAACTAGGAGAAACCATGTCATTAGTTAGACCTGCAGAGATTTCTTCCTCGGCATACCCAAATCATAAACTCTACTCACTCAGGGGTAGCAATGAAAATTCTGGCTTGTCTAGCCAAATGTTTCGATCTGATAAGCGGAAGAACGTGTACGCAACTAATTCTGACTCTTGTGAGAGTTACGAGAAGTACTTCATTGATTCCCCATCAGAAGAGCTCATTCACTCATCTTGTTCTAGTTTTTCTGGGAATTCATGTCACCTTCAAGATGCGTCTACTTGCCAGCTCAGAACTGATTTGGGATCATCACTGACCCCTCAAGGTACCTTCAACAATTTTGTGTCAATGAGACACCGCAATTCATATCAGTACAATTCAGAATTGGATTACTTGGAAGTTCAAAGCCCAGATGCAGTGGATTATGATGCAGATGAGATGAGGTTAAAGCTTCAGGAACTTGAGAGAGCACTACTAGATGATAATGAAGATGATGAAGAAGAAGAAATGTTTGGAAATAGTCGGAGCATGGAAATTGATGGTGAGTGGTCTGAACCAATCCAGAATGTGATGCTTCATGATTCACCAAAGGAGTCGTCGTCTTCTGATTCTAACTTAAGTAGCATTAGCAGTAACAAAGAAGTGTCACAATTATCGCCTCGATCTCCCAAGCGATTGCTTCTTGAATGTGCTAATGCACTTGCAGAGGGAAATATTGAAGTTGCTGATTTCTTAATAAATGAGCTCCGTCAGATGGTTTCGGTTCAAGGGGATCCTCCTCAAAGAATTGCAGCATACATGGTGGAAGGTCTTGCAGCTCGCTTGGCTTCCTCTGGCAAATTTCTCTATAAAGCTCTGAAATGCAAGGAACCCCCTTCTTCAGATAGGCTTGCTGCAATGCAAATTCTCTTTGAGGTTTGCCCCTGTTTCAAATTTGGATTTATGGCAGCAAATGGGGCAATCATAGAAGCGTCCAAAGGTGAAAAGAGAGTTCACATAGTAGATTTTGACATAAGCCAAGGGAGCCAATACATAACACTGATACAAACACTTGCCAATCAGCCAGGTAAGCTACCACACTTGAGATTGACTGGAGTTGATGATCCTGAGTCAGTTCAACGCCCTGTTGGTGGGCTAAATATTATTGGACAAAGGCTTGAGAAGCTAGCAGAAGCACTGAAGGTGCCATTTGAGTTCCATGCCGTGGCCTCCAAAACTTCACTAGTCAGTCCATCAATGCTGGACTGCAAACCTGGAGAAGCACTTATAGTTAATTTTGCTTTCCAACTTCATCACATGCCCGATGAGAGTGTCTCAACAGTAAATGAGCGAGACCAGCTACTCCGAATGGCTAAGAGTCTAAATCCAAAGCTCGTAACTGTAGTCGAACAAGATGTGAATACAAATACTGCCCCTTTCTTTCCAAGGTTTGTTGAAGCCTACAATTATTACTCTGCTGTGTTCGAGTCATTAGATGCAACTTTGCCTAGAGAAAGTCAGGACAGGGTGAACGTTGAAAGACAGTGCCTGGCTCGTGACATAGTAAACATAGTAGCATGTGAAGGAGATGAAAGGATTGAACGGTATGAAGTTGCAGGTAAATGGCGAGCAAGAATGAAGATGGCTGGATTCACTTCGTGTTCAATGGGTCCTAATGTGCTAGATATGGTTCGGAAACTCATAAAGCAGTACTGCAATAGATACACGTTGAAGGAGGAAATGGATGCACTGCTTTTTGGGTGGGAAGAAAAAAGCTTGATTGTTGCCTCGGCATGGAGGTGAGCAGCACCTGCAGCAGCCGAGAACGTCTAACACAGCTGCTGTTTAGTCCTTGTATTATATTTTTGTGTGAGATCAATATGCATGCTAATGATCTTATATCCTTGTTAGCCAAAACTAAGACTTTTTTTCTGTTGTGCATAAGCCTGCTGGAGTGATGTAGGGGTGTTTCTAATTCATCGTTAGCAGATTTTCTTTATTTTTGCTTCAACATTTTCACATCGTTCTTCAACTTATATTTAATTTTTCAATCGTTGTCCTGATAATCCATCTACAGTTTTGGTTCTTCGGAATTTTTGTTGTGCTTGATCCCAGTTTTCATAGCTAAGCTATGGCCTTCAAGAAAAACATTGTGAAGTGAAAATACCATTTGCAAATCAAAAAACCCCATAATACTTGCATAATATCTTTTGACACTATTTTCTAGTTTAGATGAGAAAGGGAAAAAGAAAAAGAGAATTAAGTGCATAAAATCACCAATTAGCACTTTAAATGTTATATTAAATATTAATTTACAGCATTCGTTTTTAATAATGCACTAGCATTTTACACCAAAAATTGTAAAAATTGGTGCTAAAGCCCATTTGCCAATTACACTATATAGCACCACATTCACTTCTTCAATCCTACAAAACACAAAGCTACTTCAGCTTGGGCCTGAAGCTCTTCCAAGACTTTAACAATCTTCTCACGGCATTGTGTGGTTTCTTTCTCCTCTGCTAGCAATTTCCTCAATCTATTTCCACATTCAAAGAAGTGGAATCCCATAAGAAACATATTCAGTTTTCATCCAAAGCCCAAGGTTTCCCACCAGACATCAAATTTTTAAGGAAAACAGTTAAATCATTACAAGGAAAAACAAAAAAATCAAACACAATTATTGACCGTTCATTTCCTTAAACCAAGCATAAACTTTATCTGGAATGAGTTTATTATCTACCCAAGGCAGGAACGATGAGAACAGTATAGCCTGGTTCCTTTGCTTTGTTAAACGTGAAATTTTCTTTTGGAGAAAAATATGCACACAAATTAAGGGTGAAGTTAACATCTAAAATTTTGTGGTTGATTGGCTATATTTCAGTTATGTACTTTCAGAAAGCCTGAAGCACAACGGCTATTTCGCAAGTTATAATGTTAAGTAATATCTTATGCCTAAGTTGTCCATTACAACTCATCAAATCTAGCCCAAGTTACCATAATATGGAAGGAGAAAAAGAACTAATTCAAGTAAACGATATGCTCCAAGTGTTATATCAAATACATACCTTCGAACGATTGCAGTATCTCCATGCCCAGTGCAAATTATAAGCATTGTATTAGTTGGCAATGCAGAGTAAAAGGAACGGACCCTATTATCCATGTTGGTCAAAATTTCCTTTAGATCAGATGTCATACAGCACTTGAGAACATTCTTCTTTGCAGACTTCTGTTTGCATGTAAGCAATGATATCATCTCTGCAAGTTTTGCATTTAACTTCTCTTCATCCTCCACCTGCTTCTTTAAATAGGAATTCAACTCTGAGAAGTGGGTCCAAATGAAGTGAACCCTATCATTCTTCACCTACAACAGCCAAAAATCAAATTAGTGTTCTACCAAAAAAAAAAAAAAAATTAAGGTAGCGTAATTACAGCCAATTTTATACCTCCTTAATGGCCTTTGAAAGTGCTTCATCATCAGACGATACAGGAAATGCGTGGGACAACTCAGAAGCATATCGCTTCACTATGGAAATATCATCAATAACTGATGATATTTTACCAAACTCACCCAAAACGGTAAGAAGCTTTCTCCTTAAAACAGATGGTGGAGAACCAAAATCAGGTCCTGAAAAGAAAAGTCATGGGCAAATTTAAGAGTTATAAAAATACATACTATCAATAAGAAAGAGAGGAGGGGGAGAGAGAGATAGAGAAGTGCAAAAAAGAAATGGAAGTACAAAAAGTACCCTGGGGTACACATTATCACTAGCGTGTATTTTTCCTCAAGGAGACTAAAAGAGGTTTGAGTTCCATTAATAGTTGTGGTCCAGTGTTAACAACATTAGTTCATGCATGTCAGGCCTTAATTGACATGTGAACCATTGATCTAATGCATATGATTTAACGGTGTTCACAAATTAGACCCTTACTTGTTAATTTACTAAAACGAATATCCATCAAAGAGGAAATAACGAAGAATTCAAGAGCCCTGAAATGTTAAGTGGGAAACCAAAACTTACTCTTTTGTACCTTTCCTCTGCTGAAATAAAATGTTGCAGTTAAAAAGATTCACTTACCATTTTTAATCTTCAACAATGCCAGTTCCATTGCTGCTCTTGCATCTTCAACACTGTCATGTCCAGCCCCTGACTGCTGTATCTCTCTAGAAAGAAATTTCTTAGTGAGAATTCGAAGAGCAGTTTTATAAGATCCACCTCGAGGATGCTTGTATAACAGTGCTGTATCGATCACCAAGTCATGGGAGATCTTTAGTGCTAACAAATCATTCTCCAAAGAATGGCCAACCAATATGGTCTCTTTTGAAACAAGCTTTAAGAAATCTTCCTGAATAGAGGGAGCAACTGTAAATGCAAGAAAATACATATCTTAAGGAAGAAAGTGAACAGTAATGCATCATCATAAAAAAAAGTTGTTACTGCAGGGCTTGTGTCAAACCTGAACATCTTTAAGACGTGTAGTAACTCCATTCAACATCTCAAATGTAATTCCGCTGAACCTGGAAGATTAATTCATTGATTAAGAACTTTCAAGAGTTCATTTTCTAACAATCACTCAAGAAGAATGAGAAAATAGGCGATTAGTGAATATCCTTTAGATATTTAAATATACTAAATCAGCATGTGATTTGCATTGGAATAAACTAGATGAAGCAAGAATACAGAGAAACAAGAAAACTGGAAATTAACATAGCCTCTAATGCGTACATGTAACTACAGTAAATCAAATCAATCATTAAAGAGACAAATTTACCACTATTATCACTATGATTACTATTATCACCGTGACGTGGATAAATGAAAACAGCATTATAATAAGGTTTGACAAACATTAGCCTACCTGGTATTGTAGTCGACAATGTTGTTCAACGGTTTAACCAATTTATCCAATACCAACTGCAAATGATCAATAAGCATCAGACAAATTCGTTGAACCTAATATAAATAATTTCAAGAATCCAGCAATAAATTAGCAACCCAGTGAGTCTAGAGTGCGTTATAAGAGCTTGTTCAACTCCAAAAATTTCATAGTAGGGCAAGATTCATTGTAAGTGCCATACCTGTCCTTTAATATCCACTAAGGTAACTCTTGTCAGCTCAAAACCCTCGTTTGTGATACACTATCAAAACAAAACAAAAAGTTCAAGTTAGACAGATAGCAATATCAACTGACTCAAAACAGACAAGAATTCTTAATGAACCATGAAGAGAAGAACTCTTAGCAGATGAGGCACAACACTTTCAATTTCAAGGATAAGGATATACATTCCAAGAAAATGTTTCAAGTTACTCGCAAATGGATTAAGCACAGAGGATCAACAAAAATATTCTTTATGCTTATATTCTTTCTAACTACAACATCCATACAAATTTATGCTTGATGCAGAATACCTATCCCAATATTGAAAATGTTAACGAATCTTCAATCATAACTAACACCATACCATTTCACAATCAAGACCCAGCATATCGTAAGCAGCAGAACCTGAAGGTGCAGGAATCGTAGAAATAAAACCTACATGAAATCAGTATCAAGTCATTAAACTGCTAGAATATATGATAAATGAACATACAAGTTAAAAGTATGATCAGCAATCGAGTAGGAAAAGAAGAAAACGTATATGTACCTGGTTGATTGATACAATATCCATTTTCTTCCATTTGTTTAGCTGAAAGTGTGTAGTATGTGACTGGGAAAGGCAGATCTTTCATGAGTTCCAACGATGATAAATCTCCCACAAGAGAATTTTTTCCTTCTGCACAGTGACAATAAAATTATCAACTTAATGAACTTGAACTGTGTCCTCAATTTTTTGTTCCATGGTCATGTAACACAGTAACAGTCACACTCTTAACCAAGTAAAGGACAATAATTATATAGTTTTTTTTTTGTTCTTGTAATGTAAAACTTATGAAAAGCATCCTTTAGGTGGAAAGGAATAAGAGTTTCCAAAGAATATAAACCAGTTAACGATGATCAGTCAAGAAAACAAGATTCAAGTGAGGAAATACAATCAACAATTAACAATCAGATAAAAGATCTTACCCAAACAGGGTGATCAAGTAAATGTAGGTTTCACTTCAAATCATACATTACATAAGTAAAAAACAAAAGTGGTCAAATGCGGAGCCAAGCAAGGGGTGGTGGAGAGAGAAATTGATCCGCATGTGCAAGGCCAGAAAATTATGAAATCAAAATCGGACAATAAGAATATATGTCTGCATGAATCAAATGGGATTCTGGTCACACAGAATAGCCCCCTTCCCCTAGTAGAAACAAAACTATGCAAGGCTGTAGAACACCTAATTCTATTGTACGCAAGATATTCAATTAACATAACAAAATAAGTGCAATAAATGAAGTTTTAAGGAGCAGATAAAAACCTTGTTCTGATGTCTGTGTAACTTGCCTTGGATGTGAATCAACTGAACCTCTCTTTCTTTTTGTCTTGCAAGTTAGAAGTGCATCAATTGTCTGCATTTCATCTGATAGATAGCTAGCAAAGATCAAACACCAAAAGCATAAGGTTGCATGTTAAAGAAAATTAAGTGATCTATGGAACAAAAGAAAAGAAAGCTAAAGCACTCCTCACCTAAGAGCCAAAAGTGCCCTTGGATTGCCACAAGATTCTTTGAAACTACCAAGTAACTTAGAGTTTGATAAGTATAATGCTGCATCCAGGCCAGGTATGAAAAGCATAGCCACTTTTGGAATCAAAGGCTTATTCTGCAAAAAAGAAGTCATCATTATTCAGAGTGTAAAACATATCAAGGGTGCAATCCCATTGAATAGGACTCCTATGTGCATGATCACTATCTTCTGAATGTGACAACAATAAGTTAAGGCTAGCTCCTTGCAGACTCAAAATCCGATAACAATTTTTATACAAAAGAAGTAATAAACTGTATGCTAAAAAGTGCTACCAAAAATTGGAACACCCTAAAATGTCTTGCTTTTAAGATATTTCAGTTGCATACAAATTGGCATGCCTGGAACACAAGAATTGCCAACACATGGATAAAAGAAAGTTAAACTCATCCGTTTCAATATTTTCAATTTTCAGTGAGAGACAGAATTGTGCTAATGTGAAAGCTCCACCTCATATAAGGCCTTCCCATTTGAGGTTTAAGCTATTTAGGATATATTCATTTTATCACAGACATAAATACCTTCAAAGCATAAAACAACTTCAGCTAAAACAAGAGTAGGGAAGTGATCTTTACCTTGATAAAAACCCATGATGGCATGAATCCTTCAGCAAGCACCCAGGCTACAAGCCCTTGAACGTCCTGCTCCAGAATAAAACTACAGTCATGCTAGAGTTCCAACATTAAAGAACCAGACTAAACAACAGAAACTTACTTCCATCCTCAAAGTAGAATTAGATTCTGGCATCTTGAAGACAAGTTCTGGTTTTGCCTGCGGAAGAACTTCTCAAATTAAACAAAACAAAACCAACATAATTCGAAAGATAGCCTAGCCTGTAGGTTTCAGTTTAACAATTATCAACAAGCCCATTTCTCTTCCATGTGAATCGTAAATAGTTAACAACAAATACAGTCGAACGGTAGAAGTATAACGGGAAGAGAAAAAGAAAGAAGTACTTGCGGTCCATAGATATCGTAGTAATTGTTGATATTATCATCACAGGATTTCTGTCCGTTTGAAGATGTAGCTTCCTTGTTCTCGTCTTTCGAAGATGGCATTTATTTTTCCGATTGTTAGGTTTCCCCCTCGCCCCTTCCCCCTTCCTTCCTGCTGCACAAAAGTAGTCGCAGAACGAAAAATTGAAGGCAGCCTTATTTATCAACCCTGAAGACTATTTTTGCAGAGTTTAGGTTTTCGATGTTAAAATATCACTTTATAAAATTGGTTGGGAAGGATTTGAGAATTCGGTAACAAACCGATTCCTGGTTTATCAAAATGTTTTCGATTTTCTACCCACCCGAATCAAATATTTATGCATAGCTTCTTCCTTAATCCTTCCCTTCTCTCTATACGTTTTGGTTCAATTTCAGTTATACGTGTGAGTTTATTTTTGTAATTAAATGATTTGATGAGTTGTTGCCTGTGCATTTGATGATTTTTTTTTTTTTTATCTTGAATTGATTCATTTTAACTTGAGTGTGATAATACATTAGATTAGAGATGTGTTTAATAATTAAAATTTGTAGGTTATTTGCTGTATTATGCTTCTTGTGGGTCATATAATGGCATTTGCACTAATTAAAATATCTTTTTGGCAAAAAAAAAATCTATATTTTATCATTGCCTTAATGGTTTCCTTTTATAATGGTGTTTAATTTTTGGAATATCTATGATAGTCTTAATAATTTCGGTTTGATGATGGAGCTGAACTGAACCGAACCGAATTGATTTTCAGTTCAATCATCAAACGGTTTGGTTCTTGGTTTGTATATTTGTAATTTCGGTTCATATCGGCTTGATTAGATTCTCGGACCGAACTGGCCATTGCACACCCCTTTGGGGTTATTACCAAAAAAAAAAACCTTCTATTATGTATGCTATTTCTTTTTGTTTTGCCCTAAATTGTGCAGTGGAGTTGAAGAAGAGAAAACACTAGAATCCAGCAATCAACAAACAGCCAGTTGAAATGTCAAAGGTGTTGATGCAACCGATAGGGCAAAAGAGGCTAACGAACGTGGCGGTGGTTCGATTAAAGAAACATGGTATTCGCTTCGAGATTGCTTGTTACAAGAACAAGGTCCTTTCATGGCGTTCTGGGGTGTAAGTAGTTTCAATATCTAACTGACAGTCCTTCATTTCACCATTTTTAAGAATATTAGGCTTTTAACAATGCCAATTTTGTTCGGAAACAGGGAAAAGGATTTGGATGAAGTGTTGCAATCGCATACTGTTTATACAAATGTTTCTAAAGGAGTTCTTGCAAAGTCTAAAGATCTAATCAAAGCCTTTGGCACTGATGACCAGACCAAAATATGTCTTGAGGTAATCAATTAAACCCTTCAATTAGCCTTTTGAGATAGTTTCATTTGTCTTTAATGGGAAAATGATTTTTGTTAATTGTTAAATGATGTGGTAAGTAGATATTGGAGAAAGGGGAGCTTCAAGTTGCAGGGAAGGAGAGGGACTCTCAGTTATCAATTCAGTTCAGGGATATAGCAACAATTGTTATGCAGAAAACAATAAATCCTGAAACTCAAAGACCTTACACTATTAGTATGATTGAGCGTCTTATGCATGAAATTCACTTTGCTGTTGATCCACATAGCAGTTCCAAGAAGCAGGTCTATCACCAAACCCAATATGATTTGGATTTTGATGTTGATTTAGTATTTTTCTTTCATTATCTTCTGTTACCGACACTGCCATGACTTATACTGTGGAGTTTCCTTTTTTTTTTTTTCTTATACTTCGGTATTTGATAGGTAATATTAAATACTCAGTTAACTGTTTTATCTTGTATAGGCTCTAGAAGTTATTCGTGAACTTCAAAAGCACTTTCCACTGAAGCGGTCTGCAATGAGACTGCGCCTTGCTATCGCTGAACCAAATTTGTCTACTCTCATGGAGAAGCTTAGTGCATGGAGTTCTACCATTGTGTCAAAAGATGAATCTGGAACTCAGATTTCTATTGTAAGTTCTTGTTGATTTCTTATGGTTCTAGTTTTCACTTTTAATGTGTTTTGAACCTTTTCTGTCATTCTGATAAGCTCACACTATTTTTTTTTTTTCAGTCCCAGAACTGAATTCATTCATTATTCTAACTTTATTGCATGAATTCAATATACTGACCATTTAGGGTCTAATCTGAATAACTTTTCTTTTTCTTTCGTCTTCTTGAATTTACCATTGCAGTAGGATGTGGAGTACTTGTTTCTTGATTATGCCTATGTGGATTAAAGAGTAATAACTCATTGATTTTAGTTGATTGACATCCTTTCTGTATTCAGATCAAAAGACTAGTTCGGGCAATCCCTAATGCATTGTTATTAAAATTTAATTTTAAATTGCACGATGTGATTCAGTGCCATTGTTGGTACTAAAATCTGAGCTACGCTTTCCTCATCTCATGCTAATGTTTTTTTCTTCCAGAGTTAAATGTGTTCCCCTCCCTATGAATGCTCTTCTTCCTCATTTTCCTTGTTTTCTCACGTTAATTGCATAGTGTTGTGGTGGTATGTATATTTGACTATGATTCTGCTCTTCTTTCTAGGCTTCCCTTACATTTGATAATTTTGCAGATTTGCGAATTAGATCCAGGATTCTTTCGGGAGTGTGATGCAATGGTGAGGAATCTGCAGGGCAGATTGGAAATTCTTGCTATGTCTGTGCATTTTGAAGGAGAAACTCATGTAGATGATTATGATGACCTTGAAGTTTATACACCATCAAGTTTGCCAAAAGAGTATACAGATTCTGTGATCCAACTAAGTGAGGAAATGCAAAAGCAGACCATATCTAAGGAAAAGAATACTGCGGAGAAGACAGTCTCCAAGGAGAAGAATGCTGTGGATGAGGTAAAACAACAGAAGTGCAACACTTGCAATGCGTTTGTTGGTGACGCAAAGCAGTATAGGGATCATTTTAAGAGCGATTGGCACAAGCATAATTTGAAGCGCAAAACCAGGCAATTGCCTCCTCTCACAGCAGAAGAGTGCTTAGCTGATGCGGACCTGGATGAATCTAAAGCAGATTTGAAAGATTACTCTTTTTGATGCAGGGTTGAGGTTTGTCAAAGTATTGTTTGTAGATTAGAGTTAATGTATACATTTTTTTTCCCATGTTTATTTCAGACCTAGTTATAGAAGTACCCAACAAACTGTCTTGTGATATATTGTTTGGTTGAGAGAAGGCAGATTTGAGTTCTTCTATGTTTGTTTACCCTTTTTCTTGACAAGTTTTTGCCCGGGATAGAAAATATAATGTCGGCATAACAATATCTACCATTTTATTTTACAACTTGGTACATATTTTACACAAAATCTTCATTTACAGTCTTTTATTTCCCTGTGCATCTATTCACAATATCTTATATATGTCAAAATTTGTTGGAATTCTACTGCTATTGGGAATCTTGTTCTAGCTATGGAACATCTCTGTCTTTGTTTGGAAAAACCTGTCTAGTCTCTTGATGCTGGATGAAGGGATGGTGGAGCAATTTGGCTGTAGAGGGTCGAGAAGATGGATCCTTTTGCAGGCAAAGCTTCACAAAATTCTTAGCATCTTCCGATAAGTAAGTGGGAATTTTAGGGCATTCTGTACTATTTGCAATCTTAAACATTGCAGCCACCTGCTTCAAATTGCATCACGAGAACAGAAGGGTATGAGCTAGGAACTAAATTTTCTATGAAGGACTCGCATGTATAATATAATTATCGCAAGTACCCCTTCATATTGGTTCCATGGAGGTTTCGATATTGCCATCTCCAAAACTGTGCAACCTAAGCTCCATATATCAACCGCAAATTATAGCTACTTGTCTTGTTCATTATAACCTACAAAGACAACAAACTAAATGATTAATCAACAGAAGATGAACCCAAAATATTACTACAGTTTAGAAGAAAAATTAAATAAAAGAAAACATGATACCTCTGGTGCCATCCAATAAGGACTTCCTTTAGAAGAGAGTATGGAAGCAGCTGATTTCGTCTGGAATTCAACAGAAGATTTCAGAAATATGTTGAAGAAGTTAAAAAGAAAATTAATAGAAAAATTACAAGCATCTTACAAGTTTGGCCATCCCAAAATCAACAAGCTTAATTTCACCATTAGGATCTACTAATATGTTTGCACCTTTAATATCCCTGTCAGTTTAGAATTAAAAACAACTCATTTGCTCAATTTCAGGCATGTTGAGGGAGTTGTGGTTAAATAACTATTTACTGTATATTTCTTGTATGCAAATAAGCAAGTCCACAAAGAATCTGCTTGGTGTAATTTCGAATTACAGGTTCTGGGAATGAACCATATTCTTTGATTGAACCACCAGAAACATACTCCAAGTAAACTGAAAGTTTGTCTTCTTCCTACATAAACATTAATCTCATTTTTACTCCTTAAACCTATAAATAAACACAAGTCATTGAAACACTACATTGAACAAGGCAAAGGTGTGAGACATTAGAAATGGAAGCTCTTACCATTTTACTTCCATAGTATTGAACAATGTTGGGATGTGACAATTCACTAAGCAATGCTACTTCCTATTCAAAAAGAATATGAAAAAAAAAAAAAAATTAGTAAACCAATTGATTCTCGTTTCTGCTTAAGTTTAGAAATTTCAGTACGAGAAAGAAACCCGATTCAGTTGCTTAAGACATTCAGTTGAGTTTTTATCATCAGAAATTACTCTCACTTCCTTAATAGCACACATTTTCCCATTCTCACTTTAAACAATAAAGGAGAAGAAGCACTATAAGTGAAACAGAAAACAGAAACATATAAACAACATACATCAAATTCCAATTTTGAGTTTACCGGTTGAATCCAGCATAACATGGCCAAAAGTCCCTCTTCCTAAAATCTTTCCCTTCTTCCAACTTGAGAGAAGATTATTAACAGGGGAAGTTGCAGGAAGAGGCAAAGGGTGACATGGGTGTCTAAAAGTTTCTTCCTTTTCGGATTCATTACATTTTCCTGAACTTCTTGAACATGAATTCTTATTCAATTCTTCCTCAATTGCCCTGCAATCACCATATCTATATTCTTAGAGCAGATGATGAATTTGTAATGACTTGTGTGTTTCTTTGAAACTCACCTGAAAGAAGCATGATCAGAGGAATCAGAATGAAGGCCTTCATTTTCATTAGAAGAAGTGGAAAAAGAAAGAGATGAAGAAGAACAAGAGCTTGATTTGTTGTCAAAACTGAAAGAAGGTTTGGGTAAAGGGTAAGTTTTCAAATCTGAATCAAACACAGAAAACATCTAATGGAAATGGAAGAAGGTTTCAAATTCAAATCAAGACTGCTATTTCTTGAACCACTGTTGTAGGGTAAAAGGATTGATTCATCAAAACTTTTTGGCTCCTTCTCTCTGCAATTTTTTTCTAAAGTGTTTTTTGTTTGGAAATGAGAAAATCTCCACCAGGATGGCATTTTCATACTAACTCATTAGTGGAAACAAAGGGATCAAATACAAATATAGTGCCGAAAATTTAAACGTGTACAGCTGATACGGTTTGCGCATTCGAGGATTGCGAATTGAAACAATCCGCAATTGTCGAATGCGAATAGATTAAATTTAAATTTTTTATTAATAAGTTCGCAATTGTTGATTGCGGACCTAATGAATTAGGATTGTTAATACAGACTTTGTTGATTTATTTGGTTTAAAACTCTGGTCAGTGATGGGATTGTTTATTTGATGAGAAAAAGAAGAAATTGGTGGATTTTGCTGTTGTTGTTGTTGTTGATGATGATGGTGAAATGATGATGAAGAAGAAGGTGGAGGAGCTATAAGGAGGATATTATGTAAACCTAACATGTTTGAATGACGTTGGGAAGATGGTGGTGTTTGGCGGTGGTGGTAGGGGTTTTTGAGTGGTAGTAGAGAGTTGAATATGAGTTGGTGTGGCTACTGTTGGTGGATTGGATTATGGGTTACCTTCTGTTTGGAAAGTTCGCATTCAAGAATTGCGAACTTTTAATGAAAATTAATATGTCCACCTTTTAATTATTCGACCATTTTTTATCCACTATTTTTTTTTAATCATACTTTTGTCAATCACCCGAAACAAAGTAGACTACTATTTTATAGCTAATTAGTAAATCTTATGAAATTGTTGGATGCATAGAAAGTTGCAATGACAACAATAGTGGTAGATGAGAGAATGGGAGTGGCGGATTCTAATTCTAAACAAGGAAAAGATTGAAGTTATGATTGTATTATGTATGTCCTGATGCATGTAATCTTGAGACTGTTTTGCCATAAATTATATGTTCCTTCCTAGCATAGGATCTGTTCTACTAACAGTTTTCGTCATAAAAATTGGAATTCAAAGAATCAACACCCGCCAAAAACTAAGATAATACAAATATTTGAAAAAAAATATTCAAATTTCAGACTAGAAATGAGAACAATCAGACAATACATTATGAATGTCAGCTTCTAATTGTAAAATGTTAATTTCAGTTAGGCAAATCTTTGCTTTGTTGATACTCTTCCTCACTACCAATATAAAATGTAGTACACAAGAGCCTATAATTTTATTTTTTTATTTTTTGTTTTTAAATTGAGATTTCAGTGTTTGTTTCTATTTATTAAATCGTAGATCATTTATTAAATGGGCACTAAGAATCCATATGAATGCTCTAGAATCATGTAGAAAGAAACAACAATCATTCATCATCAATAATAAAAATCTAAACAAATAAAAGGCACGAAAACTGAGGAAGAGGCATAAATGATTTGCAAATTTAGATGGAAAAGCAGTAGAAGGAAGATACGGAAAGAATCTTCAATTTTTTGCTAGTACTAGTACTAGTATGTGATTGGATCACTATAATATTAAATGGACAATTTTGTCTTTTCAATGGTGATTGATGGCAAAATAGGAACAATTTAGATGGAAGGACAGTAGTATAACGGAACAAAATTTTAAATATCTAACATTCCAATTCTACTGAAAAAAAAAATGGAGGGACATAATGGTATATAAGCCAAAATTTGTATATGTCAAGTTTGGAAAATTTCCATCTAAATTAACAATGTATTTTCATTTTATCTGTAATTGGTAAAAAATAAAAATATATATAACCATTTTTACAATTATTTACAACCCATGACAAACACATTGGCTAAACATACTTAGTTGTTAAGTTTACAGTCCGCTTATAATGGTTTATAATTAATTTGTAAAGTTTTATTTTTCATTAGTTTACAAACGAAAAAATTAGAACAACATTTTTTTCGACATAGGTATGAGGGATAAGGGAACCTATAAAAAGATTAGCACATTAACCAACTCAATTCGATTCAGTCCCAGTGGAAATTTGTTTATGTTTGTAATCGGGCACTTACAATGTTTTAAACAAATTATAACTCTTTTACAATAGGTATACACATTAATGGAAGTGAGACTTAAAATTGCAGTAGTATATTACCAATTTAAACTCATACACAATTTTGTTAAAGATCCTCCAATCTTCATATACACAGTAACCAGCCTTATGCTAACTTAAATCATTGGATCTCTCATGCCTTAAAAGTTGAGTGGTCCCAATATTATTATTTAATTTTTTAAATTATGAACTTTATAAGTATTATTCGTTTGCTGCATTTTGAGGTGATTTGAATTCCAAAAAATAATATTAATCTAAACGGTTTTCATCAATTTGGTATTTGCTGACAAACTAAAATTTATGTATCTACTAAAATCAATTTTATGTGATATTTGAAAATTGTATGTTGTTGGGAAGAAAGTCACTATCTAAGACTTCCCCAAAAAGCCTTGCTTAGAGGTTTGGATATAATGATTTGTGAGCCACATGAAATAAAGCCCTCTCTGTTACCTCACAAAATTTATTAGAATATCCACTTCAAATATTTAAAATAATAAATCTAAAAGACGAAGACCACACCTCCTTTCTCATCATCTTTTCATTGAAATTAGGAAGAGTAAAAAAAGAGAGAAATGGCTATGAAGAATTGTTTTCAAGTGTGCACAAGTGGGAGAGGCGGCGTAGTGCAATGCTCACACCCATTCAAGATTCATTTCCCAACTTCTTGTAATGTAACCAATAATCATAATCATAAATTTTTATCATTTTCTTCTTCTTCCTCTCCGTTTCTCAGCCTCAAACATAGAAGCCAAAGAGCTCCTCCTCCTGTTTGCAAAGCTCGCGAGGCTTTAAATGAAGGTTCGTCAACATCTATTCTTTTTCAATTGTTTGTTAATAAAATGGAATTTTGCTTCATTTGAAAGTGGTTGCAATCTGCAGTTCAAGTGGTTACAGATTCGAGTTGGGATAATCAGGTCATTGCAAGTGAAACCCCAGTTCTAGTGGAGTTTTGGGCACCATGGTGCGGACCATGTCGGATGATAGCCCCGGTGATCGATGAACTGGCGAAAGAATATGCCGGAAAGATTTCTTGTTTTAAGGTAAACACCGATGACTGCCCGGATATTGCCAACAAATATGGAATAAGGAGCATACCAACAGTGTTGTTTTTCAAGAAAGGAGAGAAGAAAGAAAGTGTGATTGGAGCAGTGCCAAAGACAACTTTGTCCACTACCATTGAGAAATATATTGATGCTTGAAACCAATTTAGACCTCTATTCTCTTTTCTGCTTACAATAATCATCATTCTATGTAAATGTAACTATGCATTTGGGACTAAAACAATGTAATTATTTATGGATTCAGTTTCTCAAATTCTACACAAATACCCATCATTCTCATTCTCTCCCTTGCTGCTTGTTCAATGAAAGGTTTCAGTTCCACCCTCAAAAAGTATAAAATTTTGAAACATGGCCTGTAGCTTCAGCACATGATTAGAAGTATATAAAATTGCAAAATCATATGCATCACAGCTATTCTAGGTTAGACCATGTCCCTCAGTGGATGTACACCTGCCCGGATCCAAGGCAAATGACCCATCACTACTTACCAGTTACCAGCGGCGCAGGCAAGTTGGCCACAACAGAAAACTAAGGTTCAATTAACAAACTGTAATTTTTCCAACTGCATACCTGGCATCAATACAGTTGTTCAGTTCAATGCAAATGTTGTACAAGCAAGCTGCGAACTAACACACTCCAATTACAGAGCAAATATACATAGCTATTTTTATGACTCCGACAATGGCTGCTGGAAGGGAACTTCAACCAACAGCCAATCATCCCTGAATCTCATTTCTAGAGTGTTAGTGAGAAAGACCGTTGTATTGATTCAGAAATCAGGAAAACAATTAGAAGCAACTCGAAGAAGATTTAACATTTCATTGATAGAACACTATGCTATATGTTTTACTTTTCCTGAAATTAGTACAAAGTGGGAAGTTGGCCCTGAAACTATTCCTTCGTGTAATGCTGTCGTCCTCACAGGGCTGTAAGAAATTGCGCCCACACTCATGCTGCACAAGCAGCTACAATCAACCGCCGATACATGAGTATCATTCACGGAGATGGTTTCCAATCAAATGGTAGATTATTATATCCATTAACTGCTCCTAACCCGCTAAGCAGGTGGTTGCCCAAATCCTGCTGTTGATGATTCATGTTTTGGTCTCGAACCATCGATTGCATACCAACCCGCCCATTTATCACCAAGTTACTACCCATTGCACCTCTAATTCCATTGACCATTGCAGCTTGCCCAAGTCCACCCATGGTGCCAAATCCACCGCCCCCGATCCCAGAATTATTAACCATCCCATTCCCCACCAAGCTGTTCCCACCATTGAGAACTGTATTATTACTCGTCGGCAAATGCCCATTAACATTTTTCATCTCATTACCCAAAGAACCAACGCTGACCATACCCGTCGTGCCGTTAAGGTGGTTGGACATCATCATCTCATGGATGATCTTCTGAACAGAACTTTGAGAATCACTGTGGTCAGCCTCGCCAGAAAGAGCTGGCTGTTGCAAGGGCATATTTGCTGGTGAATTTGTAGTGTTGATGTGATTGGCACCATGAGATGTTTGTGTAGGATTATTAGATGAGGGTGTTGGTGATTGGAAAGGAGAAGGATTAGGCTGTGCCTGTGGCATTGTACTAGAAGAGCCAGGCGATGGTATCTGAACAGAGTTCCCTCCATAGGGGCTGCTGGCATTATTCATAGAATTTTGATGTCTTGAATTCATAGAATTTTGGTGGAGAAGGCCCACGATGGCACTCGCAGAAGTTGATGCAGATGCTGAGGTGAGGGAGTTATTTACACTGGACACACCATTGCTAGCAGCAATTGGAATGCCACCAGCTTGGACAGAGCTCTGATCACTGCTTGAGTTCTGGGGAATTGTTTGCTGCTGCTGCTGCAGCTGTAGCTGCTCTTCAGGTTGTTGAGCTTGACTGTGAAACCCAGATGAAGCACTAGTTCTCCGAGGGAACTTCGCCAAACTCTCTGCCAACAAAATCAAATCAGATACACTCATTAAAGGCAATACTATGTTCTGATGTCACCTGAAGACAACTTGTTTCTTTCTACTACAGTGTGTAATGTGATTAACATTAAAGAGAACCAAGTGTACCCGCAGTTTTAAGGTGAATATCTATTTTGCTTCAACAACCCAGAAGAACATGATACACTGATGGCAAATATGTGTACAATACCAGATACAACAGTAAATGCATGGAAGGCAAAAGGACAAACAGGGAACTCAAAATAATTATTGGTTTCCATTAAAATTAAAATCTGAACATTTTTACTTCACTCTTCAGATTTCAAGTTCAAACGTTAACCATACTTCTGGGCCCCCCTAAAAACCCTTTAACTTGAGCAATTGATTGTAACCTTGAAAGAGACTAGAAAATGCATCTCCACTTATTTTGCCTCCTATTATTAAGCCATGTGACATAAATCACTCCAATTTATGATGGTCCCTGACTTTAAAAAGAATTGCAATTCTACAAAGTAGAGCTATGAATAACAGAATCAAATGAATCATATCAAGAACCTCCAAACTCCATTTCACTAATCTCAAAATATTGAGATATCAATTCAAGTACAAAATGAGTAGCCTCAGCTATCCAAACACAAACAGAGAAAAATTGATTGTTAGCAACTAGCAAGTGTGGCCCCAGTAAAAAAAACACAATGATAGCCAAATGGCCATCACTTTGCTCATGCTTGAATCTCGAAATAGTCATTTGAGGCAAACTCTCTAACTTGTTGGAACAAGGAAATCTCAACACTTGTAACCAAAATTTTATAGATGCACAAGACTTCTATTAGAAGCAAGACCAGAATACTTGGGGGAATCTCCAACAACAGGAAAGAAATACTTGAGCTTATTTATCATCAGATCCCAAAGAAGATACTACCCAAATTGCAAAGTCCAAAGCTTCGGCATACCAGTCATCTGTGTTGATTCCCAAGTATTATGGAAGTTCATATTTGAATACAGAAAAAGCCTTCAATTGCCATTGCACATAGACAGATAATATGATACTTTATGTTGAATCTGTAGAGCACAAGTGCTCCATATGACTACAAATATGCACGAGTGAGACTAACTCTTTCATGCATATAATATGAACTCAAGGAATAGGATGGCGTCATAGGTCTATTATGGACAGCCACCGTTGTTACTATTACACATAGATACTGGACAACACAAGCTCTACAAAGGGAACTTGAAAACCTTGGACCTCATTAGAGAGAGCATCCCATCTCAAAACTCATTAGAGAGAGCATCCCATCTCAAAACTCATTAGAGAAAGTCCCTACATCTCTGGTTTTAATTGAAATTCTGACTTAGGGTTTTTATTATTTAGTTGTCCCCTTAAATAGGACTAGAATTGTTACATAATTAGGAAACCTACACTACACAAGGAAACTAGCTAAAAATAAAGAATCCTACACTAATAAGGAAAATAGCTAACTTGAAGGAATCAAATACTATACACTAATAAGGAAAATAGCTAACTTGAAGGAATCAAATACTAATAGGGAACATAGCTAACTAAATAGGATCCTGCAGCAAACTACTGCAGGTCCATAACAGACATTTTCAGAAAAATTGATATCCTACATCCGAATTGTAACTTTCATACAACAAAGATATAGCATGTGATGGACAACACAACATTTGCAGCACAATCATATGATCACTTCGAGATGATGCAGGAACAAAGTATCACAACAACCGTGAACAGAAGAGTCTAGTTAAGGCTGTTGGGAAGGATTCCCCATTACCAAGTTAATACCAAAAAAAAAAAAAAAAAAGCTCATTTTGGGATGAAGCCCTTATTTCTGTTCAAGTTTTATTAAAGTCTATACTTGAATACAGAAAAAGCCTTCAATTGCCAGAGTGAAAATACCGCTAGTGCTTAATGAGCTTGCACACAGATAGGTGATATGATACTTATATTGAATCTATATCCACAAAATAAGTAGTTACCTGTTTTAGCCAAGTAAACAAAACAAGCTACAACCTACGTAAATTAAAATTAAATAATGCAAGACCATCAAGCAGCAGCTAGACACTCTCATCACACTTGTATTGCGCATAGCAAAATATGCAGCAATACAAGCACCAAGTCCAATTACAGCATAGAAGTCATAATTACAGTAAAACTCATAAAATCTTACCCATAGGTCCAGTGCCTGTTTCCCGGCTGTAATCAATCAAATCTTTCATACTGTTAACCACCTCAGAAATCTGTATCATATTGAACACGGGTGTCAGAGATTAAAGAAAAAAGGTCCACTAAATAGGAGAGCAGAACAAAGTTACAATAAACACCGGTGTGGTCCACTAAAACTTCAACCTCATTTCAATAATATACAAAAATACCACAAGCACAAAGTCATACTAAAATCATTTAAAATGTGTGCAGAGCATAAGCAGCGGATAAAAGCGCTGCATGTTGCACTTTATATTGGCAATATGCACATGCACAATAGAACAACAACAACAAGCCTTAGTCTCAAACAAGTTGGGGTTGGCTGTATGGATCCTCCAACGGTTAACCTCGCCAAAATAACAATATGCGCATGCACAATGTCAAACTAAAATCATTTAAAATCTGCACAAAGCATAATGTAGTAAGTAAAAGCAATGCATATTGAGCTTAATATTGGTAATATGGCATGCTAATCCACAAACCAACAAATTGAGAAAACACCTTAATTCTTTGGAAGAACTGCATACAAAAGGAAAATATTTTCTTCAATACAAATCAGATGCCAACAGACACTGATACAATAACAAAGGAATTGATTGTAAAATATTATTGAAGTTTTCATCATGAAAGTAACCGGAGTTCAAATTTCTAACCAAAATCTGTCAAATAAAATAGCATCCCGAACCAAAGGGCATTTTTCCAGACCCAAATGTAAATTAAACTCTAATGTATATGCAAAATATGCTCACTAATTGTAATTCTTTGATTAAAAATGAACATAAAATTGAAAGGGCCTCATTGACTATAAGATGATTTGAGTCATCACCTGCAAGCACCTCACATATCTCTTTGTATATCCCAAATCATTAACCAGCGGAACCTCCAAAGCTTTTGCAAGTTGCCGAGCTGATGCAACAAACCTGAAGAAGGATAGGACATGAATAATTGATAGAAGAAGCCAACTACAAGAGATTATTCTCCATAACTCGTACTGTGAATTGACTTTGAAGTTTCCCACAGTATATAAACAATACACAGGAATACAGGATCAGCAAAAGATGCACATCAAAAGACCTATAAGTTAAGCATGAAGCAAACCCAGCTCTCTGTACTCAAAGCATGAAAATCACAACAAAAGCTGTTTTTAAATGAATTACATAAGAATGAGGCATCGGACAACTCTTGTATTTACAAGCTCAAAAAAATTCAGAAGACCCACAGTAGTCAATAAACCCAATTACCAAAAATATTAAAAAAAAAAATGCAATGGGAATGTCTTCAGCTAAACAAAGATAAACCATGCAATTAGCAGTCATTATCCTAACCCTAATAATAAAAGTTTATTTCTTTAATGAAGAAAAATGCAGCAAAGTTTGCATCAACTTTCATTTTGTTATTGTCCGCTGAAACTAATAAATCAACACAAGAAAGCTCACACCAAAGAGATTCACATTCAGCACATCAGGGACTCATCAAGCTCCCAACTCTTCATCCAAATGGAATTATTTACAATTAAATCACCACCGAAAAGCTCACATTACACATAGTATGATAAGAAAAGAATTGATAACTTACATATTACAATTATTTTGCAGCTCTGGAACAGACAAATTAGATGAATTTTGAGTAGCAGTCTGGTACTTTTGAGCTGCAGCACCTAGCTGACTAACCTGCAAAACAAAAAAGTTCATGCATAACCTTCATCAGTACAATATGTATCTTTTAGAACAATGCCACAGCAGAAAACTTCAATTAACCCTGCCAGAAGTTGCTCAACAGTAAACTAGGCTTGAAAAATAAAAGAGCCATAAACTAGACTCTGTCTAATCTTTAAATAAAAGCACCACCACCAAGTCTTAGTCCAAAATTAGTTCAGAAATCCTTTCTTTACCATATCACTCTGATCAATTTAATATCCATGCAAGGTAATAAATCCATTAAAAAAAAAGGTCCATCCATAACTGTTATATCAACTGATTCTAGTGTGAAATTGCTGGCTAGGAAAAGCATTAATTATAATCCACTTCAACATATGTAAATCCAGAACTGCATAAATAAGAAATTATTTCACCGAGACATAAAATTCCATATAAGGTAAATAATATCTTTCCACTTTCTTCCTCAGTTAAAGCACATTCGAGTAAAACAAGACCAATGAATAATTACAGATATCATTCAATTAGAGGAAAATCTCTCATCACCAAGTAAATCTACAATGAGTCTAGTTCATCTACATGGAATCCTAACCCAGATAGGACAAGAGAACACAACAACTACATAGAAAACATTATTGCACAGACTGGAATCAGAGTCATGTCATAGCTCCGAAAAACAACTTCAACTAGTCATAGTTTCTTTATATAATAGCATCTTATGGGATACATACAAAAAGCAACGAAATTCATTAAACACAATAACAGAGGTCTAGAATTGATCTCACTATGTAAATAATTACTATTTAATCCATCATTAGATCCCTAGAAACTGGTAATAAACCTAATACCAGGAAGACATTTTAGTTGACAAGGTACTAAAACATGCTAAACTTCAATAATCAACAGTAAAGAGAGTTTTGCTTATTAAGCAATACTGTGGGCTGCCAACCTGGGGTATCAACAATCTTCGAGGAATAAGCTCTTCATGACGCCTAGCACAAAACTCCCAAGAGTATATCTGGAAATAATTAAAAGAAAGAACAAATATAGTCAGCAATACCCCCATAATTTAGAAATCACTGAAAGCAAAAATCCATCCCTCATTGCACACCTTCAAGTCTGGAGAGAAGACTATCCGCAACTGCCCATCACGAACAACACGTAGTTGCTCAAAAACGCTCTCTTGTATAGCTTTAGCATAGTCCAATACAATTTGGCCAGATGAGTTCTGATATTCACGTGGCATATCAACGTAAAGAAGTTCTTCTAAAGTACCACTTTCATATTTGATTTTGAAAAGTCGGGGAAGAACCTCAACAGTAGCCTCTGCAGCAATACTTGGTATCTCAGAATAATACAAAATAACACAAGAAAACATCTAAAACTATGTTCCCCAATCCAAACTGGGACCATTTGATACTCTCATCAAAGAGATACAACTAAATCAGATCTTAAACGTACCAAAGCCACGGCCTGGCTTACGATTGCAAATCTCACAGTGCCATACATCCTGTAACAGTGGCAAGCAAGACATTGGTAACAATATACATAAAAAATAATTCATTTAGAAGAATAATTATTAACTTCCAGAAAGCATTCTTTTCAGTTCTCAGGGTTTCTATAGAAGGAATTAGAATTAAAAGTTGAAAGAAAATATATGTAATTGACCTCATTTCTGTGTAATGACCAGTATACCAACAAAGGAATAAATATTATGATTTTACTGGTGCATCAGTAATTATTCAATGTTGCTAAGTTTTACTAAGCAACTGACCTGAGGGAAAACTCCAGTTGTTTGTCGGCCACTTCCATACATAGAAACACACCACCTCTTTTTTGCGTGTGGAGCAAAATATTCAGCCACAAATTTTCTCCAGAAGTCAATATTGTTGTCCTACATGAAAATTAGGCATGATTAGAAACCACAGATGTTAGCGCCAGAAAATCAGAACACATTCCTTATCACCAAGAAATCTCACTTCAGGTCTGTGCTGCTGCTGATACATGTAATGTGTAAGACGGCGGGCACACATTCCAGGCTCATAAGCTGGCTTAACAGGAGACCTCAAAGGCAAATTCTGCTGCTGAAATTGCTGCGGTAACTGAGGCCGTTGCTGTGGCATTGCTTTCAAGAGTTGTTGCTGCTGTAGCTGCAATATTCTTTGTTGATTTATCATATTAATTTGCGCAGCAGCAGCCTGAGAAGTCTGCCTTGACATGTGAAGGAACTGCTGTTGTTGCTGTTGCTGCTGCTGCTGCTGATGTAAAAACAAAGACTGATCTGAATGTTGGGGTTCCAATTTTACAGGCTGTAAATTTCTCATAGACTGAATTTGTTGTGGTTCCAATTTGACTGGACCAAGAGTTCTTAATGGTTGCTGCTGGTGTGATCCATGTTGATCATTTGTTACCTGAGGCTCCAACTTAACACCAACACCACCTATTCCTCCTCGAATTTGCTGAAATTGATGCTGCTGATTCACCTGCTGGGTATTATGAGGACCAGAGAACTGTTGCATTGGTTGCTGACCATGCTGAAACGTCTGGCCTTCAAGCTGTTGGGATTGCTGTTGATCCGTCAACAATTGGTTGCCGGAAGGGTTAGAAAATTGCGGTCCCTGAACTTGACCCGATGGACCAGGATTCACCATGTTCGATGGCACAAATGACGATGACGGAGCATTGAAACCCATTCCACTACCAACGTCTGAAAGAGGATCTGTTTCAGCCCCACTATCAAGAGCTCCACGCTGACTACTCCCGGGTCCAGAAAGCCCAGGATTGGGACCCCCATTTCCAAAAGACTGATTAAGGAGGGAGGACACATTCGGGACATTCCCAAGCATATTTATGTTACTGAACTGTGTACGGGGGGAAACTAATGAAGGAAATGCAGTTTGAGAAGGTAGAGGTCCTCCTTGAGCTCCCAGCATCCCCGAATTAGATCTCAAGAGAGAAGGAGAAACAGACTGGGCACCACCAATTGGCGTAGGCGGCCCCGAGGGTACCATATTATCAAGAATCACAATCTACAAACACTCTTTGAAGTATTACAATTATCTAAAATAACAAGAATTGAATAAGCCTACAATTACATAACCAATCAAAATAGAGCAGGAACACAGCTGAACCTACTTAGCATTTCAACTTCGCATCTAACGCTGCAGGCTTCAAAGTTCTTATGGTGGACCAATCGGAACAAGTAGCTTTTGAGCCTGAGTGTATGGTTTTGCGTTTTACCAAACACAAGCCATAGACCAAAGTAGCTAAAAGACAAAGAACATGCTTTGATTCTGAACATTCTAGAGTCGCACTATCTTCACAGGACCGGCAATCCTTTAGTGGTCTTTGCATGAATCCCTGTATGAGAAAAACTCTTTTAGATCCATTTTGAAAAGAATAACCCCATATAAAGCAAATAATCGAGAAACAAACTTAAAGCAGTAACTCAGAAACAGCTCAGTGTCTTACACCGATAAGTGAAACCCACATGAAACCACAAAAAAAAAAAAAATTAACCTCAATCAAATCCTACAACAAACGCATATTCTAAAAACTTGAAACCCAAAATATATATATATAAATATCAAAATTAAATAAGACCCCCACATCAAACAAAAATGTTTAACACAGCAAAATGAGCCATCACAACACTTCAATGGAGATAAAATTAGAAGTTCACAAAACCGAACATAGTCAGTGCAACAGTTAAAAATGACCCTGTTGATCCATCCTGATTATCTAAATCAAAGATCCAAAAGGAATAATAAACTAAAACAACTAACGGACTCCAAAAAAACCATGCCTTAAAAAAACAAAAAGAAAAATAAAGTCCGAGCTAAAAAAACTCACCAGCAGTAGCAATACTGACTGTAGCGAAAGGACAAAGTGAAAGAAGAAAGATTTCTCTAATCAAACAAATACCACAACCCAACAATTCCAAAAAACCATCAACTGCCCAGAAAAAAAAAAAAGAACACTCTTATAAAGAAGATGAAGAAAATAGGAGTTTATTAGTGCAAATGGTTAGGGTTTTTGTTTGCTGAGTTCGTCAAAAATCTACCTTCTTTTTTAAGTTGGCTTTCTTTTATTGTTTTTTTTTCTTTGTTGTTGCTTCTCTCTCTATCTCAGTATATGAGTTGTGCGCCCTGTTCTCTGCTGTATCCAGAGAGAGAATGTTTAGAGAGAGAAAGGGGGAGAGAGAGTGCTGTGTCCTTGCGGACGTCAAAATTGTATTCGATCGGATTGAATTTCCTCATCCTCCTTCATTCTCACTTCTTTTTATTTTCTCTTCCCTTTCTCTCTCTAAGAAATTGAAGTCAAATGCTATTCTTTCTTTCTTCTTCTTCTATGTTATGTATGTATGTATCTATGCAAGTGACAAATCTATGTTTGCATATCATCCATCCATGCCAATGCATTAATTAGGCTTTTCATATTTTGTGGGCCGAAACTATTTTCAGGCCCTGTATTATACAACTTAGGCCCTCTCGCTATTTAATGATATTATTAAGTCCTCGTATTTTGTGCTTTGTGCTTAAAAAACACAAGGCCCTTATCTAATGATACTAGAAAGTTATCGCGTGAAGGCACAATAAAATACCATAAAATAATTAAAATATCCTTCAACCCAATTAGCTCTTCTTTCCTTCTCTTCTACTCTGCATACATCCTTGATCCTTCAACCCATAAACATCAAATACCTAGAAAATTAAATCAACAACTCAATGAATGTTCAAGAAAATCTAAAGTTCGAAGGAAGAAGAAGATGAATGTTCAAGCACTAACATTTATCCAAATTTAAAATTTTTTAAAAAATAAATTTCTAGAAAAAGGGAAAAAACCAAATTGTGATCCGAGAATTGGAATCTAAAAGCTAACTTTTCGATTTTCTTGGAAAATTCTTCCTCGGAAGAAGAATATATGTTTGCACTGCATACTCTTCTGATACTACTACGAGCTGTTCATTTTGGATGTTTAACAGAATAAGACTTATGTATCTTTTAAAATTAGAATTTACTAATCAATAAACCAAATCAACATCAATACCCAACAAACCAAATCAAGAACTCCTTAAATCGTTATTTTGAAGAGAAAAAAAATCCTTAAATTGCACTGGTACTATAATTAAGGGAAAGAAGAAAGGATATATCGTAGGTAAAGGCTTAAGTGTAACGTTCTCTCTTATACCTTACGTTATAAAACATGTCATATTTTTTTTTTATATAAACTTATATCACCATTTTAATTATCATGTTAAACTATACCATCACATATTAATCCAATATATATATAACATACATATTCCAAATATCAAACATAAACCAAATATTAAACATACAAAATTACTATTTTTTTATGTACATGTCATTATGTCATATTATCCCAAACTTAATAAACATATATATATACATGCCAAACTATAAAAGTTATGCTATACAGGAATAACATTAAACAAAATTCTATATGCAACTGGTACAAATGATGTGACGAGAGGGAGAGAGGCCTAGGCTTCAGCTGTACCGACCTGAGCAATA
>CANUEY010133696.1:0-10392 GCA_948099555.1 Croton setiger
TTTTTTTTTTTTTTTTTATATTTATATATATTTTAAATAAAAAATCTTAAAATATATATAGAGATAGAGATAGAGAGAGAGAGAGAGAGAGAGAGAGAGAGAGAGAGAGAGAGAGAGAGAGAGAGAGAGAGAGAATTAAAGTTTATTTGAGAGTAGTGTAAAAATCATTGCACTTATTTGCCAATGTTCTTATTTATTGTATGTTTTAATTTGAATATTTTATATTTTATTATCAACTTATACGATTAAGTTAGCGTATAAATGGGAGGAAAATACAATTTCCATGGTTTTGAGAACAATAGTAATTTTAAATATAAATTGGGAGCTTTAGGAAAATAACATATATTTTGTAGAAAAATTAAGAGATTAGTACATATTTTTAAAAATTAATAAAATATCATATTTTTTATAAAAAATCCAAAAACTGTCTTTAATATATATATAAATATATATATAATATATATACTCGAGTATATATATTAGTACATATAGAGTATATATACCAATATATATATTAATATATATATTGGTATATATACTCTTATATATACTTTAATATATATGCGTGTTAAATATCATTTTTTGTAGTATATATAATTTATATATGCCTTGTAAACAGTATATATAAGTTTGATTACAGTTAAATGTCAGTTTCTGATTTTTTCCTTTGAGAATCGTGTTGTTGATGAAATTCAACACCATTTTCGTCAAGTTTTTGACAAAAATCATGGATTTACGAAAATTATGGAGTTGTAGTGAAACGTTTTCCAAAGAAGATGAATAGTTAAGGCAGCAACTATTCAAGGTTGGAGTTTCTTCAAAGGAACGCGATGAGAAAAATGAACATTAAAATAAAGTTACATCTTAATTATAGAAATTTATTAATATTTTAAATTATGTCTTTTACCCATAATCTACTTAATAAATGATATTTAAATAAAAATTTATTATTTTTATATAAATATTATTACAAGCAATATATAATTAATCAAATTAATTATAAGATCAATTACGAAAATAAAAAAAACAAATTTACGCGTCCAATGTAGGGTAAGAAAAATGATTATGACTAATTGTACCTATCTAAATTCCTAATTGGACTTGGGTACAATAAATGCAAGCGTAGCCGGGCCTAATTAGTCCAATTTCTTAATATTTTTCTTACATCTGGTTATGCCTAATTAGTCCAATTTCTTAATATTTTTCTTACACTTGGTTATGCATAGTGGTGGTCACAGTCCGGGCCGGATTTCGGACTATGGACTAGTGCACCACGGTTCATGAGGGTGGAGGATCTGGAGCGAATTGGTGACCGTTGGTTCGCCGCCGGACCGGTTAACCGGCGATCCACGATTCAATCTTTGATTATTTTCAGGTCAGGTCGTTGGCTCCGAACCGGTGTTTCGACCGATTTTTTCTTTTATTTTTTGCAAAATTTTTAGGTGAAAAAAAATTTTAAAAAAATTGGTAGTGTCTAATATTTTATAAATTTTTTTTTATTTTTATGGAGAAAAATATGAAGTTTAAAAAAAATTAAATAAAAACGAATAAAATAAATTGCAAACATGAAAAAAAATTTTGCAAACATGGAAAAAAAAAATTTGAAGAAGTTAGAATTTTATTCATCAAATGAAATTTAGGTTGAATTTATAAATTTACAATAAAATTGAATAATTAAAATTAAAATTATTAGACGAAGAAAAAAATAAAAGGAAAAAAGTCCGACTTACAAATAATTTTTTTATTTTTCAAAAAAATTTATTTTGCTTAAGTATGTTTATTGGGATAAAGAAAAATCAAAGCCTACGTAGTTTTCTTACCTTAATTAAAATTTCGGAAATCCAATTTTATTTTTTTACCTCAATTTTCGGTTTTGGATGAGCTCTCGTTAATTTCCAAACTCTCGTCGGAAGGAAAAGTCCAAACATCTTGTTTTCGTGTATCGGCTGAAACTCAAACGATGATGCAATCTTGTACTTCAAGGTTCTCCGCTCTTAATTGAGTTCTTTTTTTTTCCGAAAGGAGAATACTATCAGCACTAAACGCTTGCTCCATCGCCACTGTTTAAACCGGCGCCGCCAAAACTTCTTTTGCAATTTTCGCCATTATTGGAAATGTATCTTCGTGTCAGCTCCACCATTGTCATAATGTCGAAGTTGATCGCATCGGTTGACTCATCTATAAATTTAAATTCCGTGAATAGATATTTGTCAAGTTTTGGATAAGAACTTGCAATTTTATTTTGGACCGACGATGTCCCACTTGGTCGGGCGGGAGCAGAACTCCCTCTAAGGTAAGGTAAGTAGATGTATCCGAAACATATTATTTGAAAATTCAAGAAATAATTTATTAATTGTTTGTCTTGTTTGATTTACATGATTAGAAATATTTACTTTTTCATTTTCAGGTAATTCTAAAGTGTCATAATAAACTTTTAAAATAGTTTCTAAAATTTTTAGTCTACAACTGTTTTATAATCTTTTTCATTAAAATTAAAATTTTGATTTCTAGAAGTTCCGTACTCGGAAATTTGCATTTGCGCCCAAAAAACTCTTGGATGCTTCGCTTCCAAATGTCTCTTCATTGTTCCATATTCTCCGCCGTATTTCCATTTGTAGCGTGTGTTACAATACTTGCAAATCTGAAATATTCGTTATTTCCAACGGATTCATTTTTAAAATGTTGTGGCACATTGCTTGTGCTTTTGAAAAATAAATTGCTCTTGTTGTGTTCCAACTTTCTTCTCCAATGTATTTTATCACGATAAAAAAATTTGAAGAATATAAATTTTAATTGAAAAAATAAGGTAAGCTAAAAAAAATTATTTTTAGAAAAAATTAAGTGAAAAATAATAAATTTTTAAATAATATTGTTTGTTGTCACGACGGTGGTGATGGTGGTGACATTTTGGTATTTGGATTTTGACGAGACTCTTCAGTTGTGAAGTCATCCACCGATGTTGGCGAATTTATCGGAACCTCACCAATATACATGTGGGCTCTTGACGGATCATGAGGAAAATCAAAGAAATGTGAATCTTCCAGTCTCAAATTTCTTGGATTTCCGATTCATTACCTTTTCCTCTGGCGACGCTTGATCTGGGTTGAGATTTTTTTTTTAATTGAAACAAATAAATTAATATAATTTGAGAAATGTAATAGTAGAATAAGTATAGTAGTAATTATGAAGATAAAAAAAAAATTAACACTAAGAGATTTAATGAAAAGTATAAATGGAGTATTAGAGTGTAGATAATTGGTAGAAAATTTTTCTGACTAAAATGAACCAATGCTACTCTAATTTAGAGACAACATATATAAATCTATCAGACATAAAATACTCTCCAAATATGACTGTTGATTGCTGTTGGAGGAGCAAAATTGTCCAATATTTTTTAAAAGATTTGAAACAGTTGGCCCGAATCCCGATAGTTTATCCTGCGGGTTAGCCCGATGGTTCAATCTCGGTTCAGCCGATGTTCAGGAACTAGGGTGAACTAGCGGTTTAACCCGCCGGTTCGGTCAGGCTTGTCAACGGTCACATAACCGCCGGTTTGGACGTGTTCGGTTTTTCAGCCTAAACCGGCAGTTAAGTAAAAAAAAAGGGTGGTTTTGGGTGCGGTTCGGTCACCGTTTTGGTTCAATACGGGCCATGGTTGAAAAAATGTGTGAACCTGAATCGTACCGCTCCTCCTAGGTCCGGACTTTACGGTTCCAGTTCGAGACCGGTCTAGTTACGGTTAATCGGTGGACCAAAATCGCCAGTTTTCCTGGACTGAACCAGCCCATGACCACCACTAGTTTTGCATCTTCTTGTTTTTTTATTATTTTGTTTATTTTTTTAAAAAAATTTCATATAATAAAATTTAGATGTGTATCTATTTTTTTCATTGGAGTTTAACTCTCTAATTCCGGTTATATTTATTGAAAAAGTGTGTTCAATAGAGGATACAAATTGAGTATAGATTTAAAGCTAACATTACGAGACACATCAAAAATTTTCAAGAATTGAATAATTGTAATATACTAATGTATTAAAATTTCATTTATATTTTGTACTAATCGATTTCCTAAGAGCACAATAATAATAAAACACTTTTATATAAATTCTCTAGTATTTTTAAATTTCATATTATGTGTATTTTTTTGTTGAGACCAGAATAACACCCACAAATTGACTACCTATATCATATAGTGGTGAATGATCCAAACCACAAAAATACACATTATTTTGTAAGGAAAAAGTAGGATTAGTTGGGGTGCTGAGTGTCATCACTCTCATCAATGTTATCACCCCATAAATATTCTTGCAACTTGTATTTTTCCAATTGAAATTTTGGAACATGTTGCTCCTTTATATGGACTTTTGTAATTTTATTCATATATAATCTAATTTAAGTATTAATTTTCTTATTTATGTATATTGCAAGGTGACTAAAATTGCATTGGTTTAAGTTTTTAATTCCACCATTTGCTTTATTATTCACTTCTTCAATTGATCACTTTTTTTAGGGGATTTTTATTTTTTACTTATAAATATTTTTTTAATCCTTTTGTGTTATTAGGTGAAAAAAAAAAAAAGAAAAAAGAAAAAAAATCGGTGGTGGAGCCAAAAACTTTGTCCAAAATGAACAAAATAAATTTAATAATAGTTAAATTATAATAATAAATATATAATATTACTCACTCGTTAAATTTATATAGAGAAATGGAGAAAATTAATTTCTTAAGAGAAACTAATAAATTGATCTTAATATTTTTATAGTAGAGTTAATGGAAAAATCAACTTCATCTTATGGTCATATAGTTACTGTGTTGATATCAAATTTCATTAAGGTATTATAATAATTTTAATTATATCCTAATTTCGCCAAATGGAAATGTGTCTATATGAATCGAAGGTTCTATTTATTAATTCTCCAAGCAACTATAGAGTAGTATTTTTTTTTAAAAAAAAAAATCAGAATAGAATGATCCTCGGCAGTGGTTGCTTTGCCCTTGGATAGAAGACCCAACTACCCATGCTTGAAATGGAAAATCGAAACACCCCATCTAAAATAATCAAATCATCGTGAATCGTCAATGGGTTTCACACCATCTAAAATCGAAGACCCAACTACCCTACATCTTTACCTAAAATTGGACATAATTCCAATAATTTTGTATATAAATTTCATAACTGAATGGCTTTAATCTTAAGACCAGAAGGCAAATGGCTTCGATCGGAGTAGAGGAGTAGACCAACTGGTTTTCCTTTGAATCAAAGAATTGGGTGATCAGATGGTTGTGGATCCAAGAGATGAAGATATGGTTTTCGACTTGGGCTGTGGTGTTCGAATTGACTCCTCCATCCGTCCTGGCAATATCTCCACACACCAGAAAAAAGCTTTCAAAGAACCATTGCTACTATTGTTGATTAGAAGCTATGATCCTTTGGAATAGACGAATTTAAAGTTCCAGAAAAGAAAATTATATAAAATATAAACAGAGTTTATTTAAAGAACTAAATCAAGACTTTTTAGCTTAATTGTACAATTCTCAGAGACATAATATACGGATGAAACGTTTTAGTACTTAACATTAGAAATATAAAATTTATTTATTAAATGAATAATATACTTTTTGTTAAAAAATTTGTTTATTTAACTTTATTATTAATTAATAAAAGTATAAAAGAAAAATCACCACCTATTAAATAATTATTATGAATCAGAAATAAGTAAAAGTGGTAAAACTTATTAAATTACGAATCGAGTATTTTAATTACTTAGATTTACAATTCAAATTCGAGTTCCCATGCAATTTTGCCAGTAACTAAATGTGAAAATATCTGTAATACTTATTTGAGAAATTTACTATATCTTCCATAATATTTTGATTAATATTACTAATTTAAATTTTAACATAATTAATAAAAAAAATCATTAATTTTTGACATATTATACCATATTTTTTTTGTCTAGTTTTTAAAAATATTTTATCAAATTTTTTTGAGAATATTCAAAGAATTTGACGGAATATAAACAACATTTAAGGATGTAAGAATGATTATGTAAAAAAAAAAAAACTATAATAATAATAATAATAATAATTATTATTATTATTCCTATTTTTTTAATGAAAAAAAACGTAAGTGATAAGCAATAACCAAGAATGGTCCAAAAGCATTTGTAGTATTTTCCAAAGGACTTATTAGGACATTTAATCACCGCAAATATATATAGCTTAAGAATCACGATTAGCTAAGCTGTGATTGTATATTATTGTAGTTTTTTTTTTTACCTTTCCAGCTACCTCCTCGTCTCTCTTAAATGTGGGTAACACACTTAGGCTAAGCTATAACTAACTGTGATTTATAATTTCATATCTACACTAAACAAAACAGATGATTCATCATTCATCAAAATGCATAAATAAAACAACTATATTCTTTGGCATTGATAAACAATACTATTTCCCTTCACAAATAATAGCGACTTTTTTGCATTTGAGGTGTTTCCAAATAATAAATACTTTAGCATTTTATGTGAAATTAGGACAATTAAACTCTTTGTGGTTTAGTGGTTTGAAAGAGATAAAAAACATTACTTTATTGTACATGTCGGATTAGCTCAAACAGTTGTCATAAAAGGAAGTAAAGCTTGTTATTTTGGCGAATGAAAAATCGTTTACTGATGTATGTATATAGTATGGGTGCAATTTGTTTGAAGATGCGATCAATTGATTTCAATAAATTCTATTATGGCATGTTGTCATGTAATGGTGCAAATTGGTCAAGAAATGCACTCTTAAATGTGAAAATGTGCACCTAAAATGAGAAAATGGATGGTAATAATTTTGCGAAAATACCCAATTTTGGAAATTGGCACTGTTATGAAATTTTCATATTCCCTAACTCTCGCTTTTAAAAAATTGAAATCAAAATTGCAGCATTAATACCCAACCAGATTCACTTGAATATAGCAAAGCAATAACTTCTCCTTGAACCTCGCTACAAAAAACCTCTCAAAATCATTTCTAAACTGTCCTTCGTAATCCTCACTTATCATCCACATAAATGATGACTAGAAAAAAGACAAAGTTTAAGAAAACTCTCAAATTTGTAAGTATGGAGAGCGAGAAAGATAGTAGCAACCTAATATCCCCAACTTTTCCCCTTTTCCATGATCTTAAAATAAAATAACCTAGATACGGAGAACTTGGTCATAATTTCTGAGATTATTTCATTGCTCCTGCAACCTTCCATAAGTTTATGAATTACAAATGTTTGCACTAAAGTTGTAGTTGTTAATGAAATATTTTTCCTTTTGTTCCCTCTCACATTTCAGATTGCATCATTTTTAACTTTTTTTCCGTTCATTTTCTGTGCTTCAATAGATTTGTTTACGTTTTGATTTCTATGTATGTATATGTTAAAAAATTTTTGTATTTTCAAATTTACCATTTTTAAAAAGGTTTCAAACATTTTTTATTTGGTTACTGGTTTCATATTTTAGGTGCAAAACTTATTTTAAATTTTTCCTTTTTCAGTGTCCAAAATCCCGTCTTATTTTCAAGTTGTAACGAAAAATTAATATCTCTATAAAATTAATCCCCAAATAGCCGCCTATCCTCTCTTACAATAGCCTATTCTCTCTTTTACACAAATTATAGGAAGAAAAAAGCACAATTCTTGTAATTTGTGAATGGAGGTAGTAATTTATCTTTACAATAAGTTATATTACATTATTATGCTAAATAAAGAAATTGATATATATGTGAGAGGAGGGCATTGTGCACCTTTCAAAAATCTATATATAATAATGCCATCACAATTTTTTACAGGAGCGACTAATTTGCATTAAGTGCATGCATCATCTTTTGAAGGTGGGATTTTGGAGTTGTACTAATTAATTACATAGACAACCTATGTTTCACGTCTTTTTATTAAATATAAAAAATTCAAATAACCACATTTTTTTTTAAAAAAAAATCACATTCTTAAAATATATGCAAAACATAATAAATCCGTTTCTTTATATACACAATTTCTTTTTCTCGATTCAATTAACATAGACAAATTTACCTTAAATAAAATACTTGAGGATGTAATTGACTAATTGAGATAATTTAATTAACTTTCTTAATTTTTATGAATAAATATTGTGCTAAATAAAAAGAAGCGATGCATATATATTACATATTAAAATATTTGTTATGCATTAACCAATTTTAATCGTACATAGATATTTACAATTTATTTTATATACATAGTGTAATAGACATGAAATGAAAAAGAAAAAGACACGAAATGAATTAATTAATGGGGCCTTATGTTTTAGGTCTTTATCAATACAGAAATTACTTGGTGGTTTAATTATGAACATATAATATATTCAGAAACACACATGAGGAGGCAAGTTTTTGTTTTTCTTTTTGGTTTTGGCTTGTGAATCTCACACCCAAGGTGTGAGCAAAGTAGAACTTGCAATAAAAGCAGGCAGATAAGAAATGTTAGACCCAAATCAGTTGGTGGGAGTTGAGCAAATCAAATACCACATTCACATGTCAAACTCTCCAACTCATACATTCACTCTTTCTTCTTTATATAAATCTTTCATTTCTTCATTTCTTTTCCTATCCAAAACCTTCTTACTAATTACAACTTCTCTTACACAATTATTTCTTTCTCTTTCCCTTCTCTCTCCCTCTCACTAAAAAAAAACTCTTTTCTTTCTATTCTTGATTCTTGAAATGGATTTTCTCATTTTAGTGTATGTTTTCTTGATTTTTTATCCTCTTTTCTTGATTTGGAGGTGGATTGAAGGGAAAAGAGATCAAGAATGTTACATTCTTGACTATGAGTGTTATAAACCAACTGATGACAGAAAGCTTGACACTGAGTTTTGTGGTGAACTTATGAAGAGAAGCAAAGCTCTTGGTCTCAGTGAGTATAAGTTTCTTTTAAAAGCCATTGTCAGTTCTGGCATTGGAGAAGAAACCTATGCTCCAAGAATGATTTTTGCCGGCCGCGAAGAAAATCCCACTTATGAAGATGGTATCATTGAAATGGAAGAGTTTTTTCAAGATAGTATTCAAAAACTCTTATCAAGAACAGGAATTTCTCCGCAAGAAATCGATGCTCTGGTTGTCAACGTATCAATGTTATCTGCAATGCCTTCTTTATCAGCAAGAATCATAAATCACTACAAAATGAGAGAAGATATTAAGGTTTATAACCTTACAGGCATGGGTTGCAGTGCTAGTTTAATATCAGTCAACATTGTTCAAAACATGTTCAAGATTCAGAAGAATTTAAATGCTCTTGTTATTACATCAGAGTCTTTAAGTCCAAATTGGTATGCAGGCAATAACAGATCAATGATTCTTGCAAATTGCTTGTTTCGATCCGGTGGCTGCGCAATGATATTAACAAACAAGAGATCCTTAAAACACAAAGCAATGTTCAGATTAAAATGTCTGGTCCGAACCCACCATGGAGCCAAAGACGAGTCATACGGTTGTTGCCTTCAAACAGAAGATGAACAAGGTATTGTAGGTTTTCATTTGGGCAAAACACTACCAAAAGCAGCAACAAGAGCTTTTATAGATAATCTTAGAGTAATTTCACCTAAGATCTTGCCAGTTCGAGAGTTACTTAGGTTTTTAACAGTTTCATTTATTAAAAAATGGAAAGCCAAAAACCTCAAAACTGGAGCTGCCGGAGCAAGAGCAGTTATAAATTTCAAGACCGGAGTAGATCATTTCTGTATCCACACCGGCGGGAAGGCTGTAATAGATGGGATAGGGACGAATCTTGCATTGTCGGAATATGATTTAGAGCCGGCAAGAATGACATTACATAGATTTGGGAACACATCAGCAAGTAGTCTTTGGTATGTTTTAGCATACATGGAAGCGAAGAAAAGATTGAAGAAAGGAGATAGAGTTTTGATGATAAGTTTTGGTGCAGGCTTTAAATGTAACAGCTGTTTATGGGAGGTGGTGAGAGATTTAGAAGGTAATAATATTTGGAAAGATTGCATTAATAGCTATCCACCAAAAACTCTGACCAATCCTTTCATGGAGAAATATGGATGGATCAACGATGAAGATGAGAGTACCTTTGTTCTTCCTTAATAAAACAAACAACGAAAGCCAGCGAATTCCGATAAGTATCTGCCCGTTCATATGCCTGAAATCAAATCTAGATTAGTCAATTCATATGCCTGAAAGATGGTTTTACTAAGACGACAAGTACCATATGCAAAAAAAAAAAAAAAAAAAAAAAAAAAAAAAAAAAAAAAAAAAACCTTAATTTATTTTTAAGTCAAATTTTTTTGTTTTTTTTTTTTTTGGGTTTGATTGTTTTTCAAAAAGAAAATGTTTGGTTGGGTTGTTTGTTGGTTCGTTT
>CANUEY010133723.1:0-11904 GCA_948099555.1 Croton setiger
TGTATCCATTTTCCACATTTTCCAAACTTAGTCTATATATACCTCACATGTTATGCACATACTTCACATATTTCACACATTTTTCATGCATATATAATCATTTTCTGCATTGGATTTCAAGCATTAACAGCAACACATGGATTGTTGACGGCCGGATTTTGAACCGCCAACGAAAACAATTAGTTTTAAAGGGGTGGTGACAAAACATTTTTAGTTTGCGATAGAATGCCGAAACTAGTCGGTCTTAAAAAAACGATTTTTAGAAGAGAGTCGCCACCCGCTTTCGGGACACCAATTTTGTTTTTCAAAAATGACTCCGTTTTTTTATTTTAAAGGTAACTGGTCAATTTTCAAAGATTCGGGTAAGGGGGTAAGGTACGACGGTTTAAATTTTAATTAAACCGCCGCCCGGTAAAACCGGCCTCTGGTTTGTTTTTCTTTCCAAAATTTAAGTTTTGAATAAAAATGTCGTTGCGTGATTTAAGCTAGCGATGTTCCTAAATGGCGTTTTTCGGTCATTTGCGAAAATCAAATTCAATTATTGAAAGCGATAAAGTGCGGAATTTAAATGCGGAAATTGAAATCCTAAAATTAATTACAAACCGAATCCCTATTAAATTACAATCTACCCAATTCGATTCCCCCGAATTAAATCCCGAAATTAACCCAAAAGTATTTAAATTTAATATTTAAAGCATAAATATAAAATAACTAAAAAAACCCTAAAACATGCATTTATTGTCTAAAGGATGTCCAAGCAATACATATTTCATGCCAAGTTACTAGTTTGATCCAGTTATAAAATTTCCAATTTGGCCTTTAAAGAATGTTAGCACAATAAAGCAACTTTTTTAACAATACTTCCACATGCAGTACGTTCAAACGGAATCTCAACATAAGAAAAACATTACTATGCCATATACTTCAGAATTGCAAAGCAGATTTCAAAATATAATGAATTTCAAAACAGCCCTCAATATGCTTTAAATGCAAGTAATCTTTAAACAGCAATCTTGACAACTTTGAAATAAACGTGTGTTTTCGATACAATATTTTCCAGCAACCAAGTCCAGAGATCTCCAATAGTTAACATGCAAACTGAAACAAAATTGGCAAGTATGCAGGTTGACTCAACGTAAAGGTTTAGAATGAAATTGCGATAAATGATTTGAATGGGTGAGCCTGTCTATGATTGTTTCAGAATACAGGTGAACTTCAATGAGGATGTAAAGTATTGATAAAATCATAGGTATGGAAGTGAGGACTAAAAATAGTAACACTATGGCATGTAAACTCAGAACCTAAAATGACAAGTAAGGGGGACAAAGACAATAATAAAACCTAACAACTCAACAATTAACAAATGGCACATCAGAAATAGATTCACCAAATGAAGGCAAATCTTTTTAACAAACATTCAATAACAAGTAATGGCTTGACAACCAGCAGTAGCAAATAGATTTAAAACAAAAGGGAAAAAGAAACAGCATCAGCATTCAAACTAAACCAATATCACCATGCAATAGATGAACAAAATGCAGACACTATAACGGGTTCTGACATACAGATGATAAACCTGCTTAGGTTAAACATGGACATAAATAAGGGCAGCAATAGGCACAATTCTGGACAGACTTTTATGCGGACAGCATGAAAATGGGGACCTTGGCAGGTGATATCCGTTTAATTCACATGGCCTCAGATTTAAATAAACAATGAATATATCCAGTTCAACCTATCCTAGGCAATGACAGCAACAAATGCCACTATCTGCAAGATCCCAATTGCCAAGGCCAATAACAAATACAACACTTCCAGAACAGGGTAAAAGAGAGCAATGACAGCGTGAGGCAGAACTGACGTATTGGTGTTTTAAAGACAATCAAGCAAAGTTGTTCAGCACTCAAAAATTGTTATATGAACCAAGTTTGCAACACATAAGTCACAAAGCACTCACACTACAGCAAGCAGGCATAGAAAATTTGATCTCTGGAGTCACAGCTGTTTTATCACCAGTTATGATCATGACAAGCCATTAAAACCTTAAGGAATCCCCAAATATAAACTGAAACTGGTTCAATGAAGATCATCCATGGCAAATCAACACAAGTAATTAACTTTGATATTTGATAGGACATCCATGTTGTACGAAAGAGATCCAAAAAAAAAAAACCTTAGAAAATGCATCTTTGTTCAAACAACCTGTATAGTTTATTGTATGTTCAATTCTGCCCCTATTTTCGGTATTCAAAGTTCTCTTGCAAACTGCCTTTTATGTTTCAAATAATTTCAGAGTTGTCTCTTTTTATTTTTCAAACCAGTAATAGTTGCCAAATAATTTAATCAATTCAAGAAGTTTGCAACATAAGCTCTAATGTTCAACACTTTGCATAAACGGCTAACGCATTCTATCTTGATCATTCAAACGATCCTGCCATGCATTCACAACATAATTGCAACGAATGCACAATATGATCAATTCTTTTCAACTAACAGAAACGCAATATATAATCAACGAGAGTCTAGGCAGCATGAGACCTTACTTAATCATTGGTGCAGTAATCATGACTATTATTTGTGTTCCAATCAACCTCCTTTGTTCACAACAAACTCATTTCAACACTGATGAACTGTTATAACATATAACTGTTCTAAAAAAAAAAAACTTAATAAAACCTTCCCTAAATGCATAACCATTAACACCATTACATCCAACGGAATATCCAATTATGTATACTTAAACATAATAACATTTGAATCATTCAGAACATACAAATAATAAATTATATCGACATTTGGCAGCATGTAATCCCAGTAACATTTTCAAATTGAATCAAGCGGTGAATATAATGATGCTACATGAACAACTCTTATAAATGCATTATCGAACTATCATGAATAACCCATTTTATGTATGGTGTGTAGAGGAAAGTTCTAAAACAGATGAAACAAAATATGTGGATGACATAATATAAATTGTCAACAATGAACACTTCATGAATAAACTCAGTCATAAAGATCCTAAACAGAAATCAACATATTGACAGAAGATAAATACACTGAGGAAACACAAAACTAATCTTAATATATAAACACCAAGACTGAACACTGCCTACAACAACCAGAACTTTGGCCCTAGCAAACCGAGATGTAAACAGCTGAAACTAAAGTGCCAATTACAATGGAAGAAACAAATGGGAACACAACAGAAACTGACGAAACGATTATATCCATATGAAATCTCATTATCTATGATTCAACAAAGCGGAATGGACTAATAATGGTAAGTTCATATAGTCTTGAAACAGAAACAAGCCTTAGAGCCACAACATACTATTGAAAATAGATTTTTCGAGAACAACAACAACATAAAAAAAAACTAAACAACATACATATACCTGCAACAGATTAAAACCCATTGAATTCAAAGATATTTAAGAAAACAGAAACAAGAAGGGTGCAGCAACGTAGCCAAAAGAAGGACAGTAAGAGGGGAAATCGGAACGAAAACTAACAGAAATAAACAATAATCCGAAATCACAGCAATACAGATTAACAGAGCTAATCGGGTTCCCAAACCAACACAAGCATATTGAACGTAAATAAAATTAAACTGAAATCGTAAACAGAAACTGAGAACAGAAGGAAATACCTCGACAACAGCTTTTCAATCTTTTATTGATTTTCCGGAAATCTCTATTACAGCAGTTTTGAAGTCCAGGAGCAGAGGGATTATTTTTAAAATCCCCAATTTTACAATAGAATCTTAATTTCTAATCTTTACAGAATCCCCAATTTATTTCGTAATCCTAAATTCTATTCACACCCCAATTTACAGAAATCCAATCAAATCCCTCACCCATAAATGAAAGCTAAACCCTAATTTGAAGAACTTACAGGTTTTCTGTTCGAAGCTTTCTCTCCCTAATTTTTCTCCCCCCCAGCCTTTCCGAATGAAGCTCCTTCTGCCTTTTGTAAGCTACCCTCTCCTTCCTGAGCACGCTTCATTCAATGCTCTTTCTGCAGACGCCGTTTTTCCAGCCTCTCTTCCACGCGTTTTCTTCCCTTTCTGTCCAATCTTCTCTTTCTTTTTTGACTTCTGTCTCGATCAAGCTTATCTTCTCTAAGAAGCTTGTCGCGTCTCCTCTCTCTCCTCACTGTTCTCTCTCAGTTTCGATTTGATTCCAACGAAATCCCTCGCTTTTGATTTCGTTCTTCGTCTTCAGTTTTGTTTTCTGTCGGCTCCTTTCTTCATTCATTTTTGTTTTGTTTTGTTTCAATACGGCATCGTTTGACATATAATGGATCTGAATCGAACCAGTTTGGTTCGATTCAGAATCTAACTCCCTTCCTTTCTCTCTTTTTTTTTTTAATTCTTTTTTTTCTTCTTTTGTTTTTGTCCCTTTCTTTTTTATAATAATAATAATAATAATAATAATAATAATAATAATAATAATAAACCAACTTAAAATATTAAATTAGACTTTTAAACCAATCTAATTAAACCCCCTTTTTTAATTTTTCCTTTTTAAATAAAATCAAAATATATACACAAATTAAAATAAAGGTTTAATTAAAAATTAAAACCAATAAATAAAGAAATATTCACTCAATTCTAAACAAAAGTTAATTAATCTAAAGATAACGAACATATATATTCAATTGCTATTTTTTTGGAGGACGAAAAATTTAGAGAAGAAGGAAAATTTTGGGACATTTTTGGAAATAAACGAAAACTGATTTGAAATCGGGAGATTAGGGAAATTCATCGAGCTTAAAATATTTTCACTGTTGGATATTTTTCATTTTTAGATTTTGGGCAAAAATTGAGCGTCAACACATGGCTTGTCATATACCACGTGCATTATGAAGTAGGCTGGCCAAATGAATCCTTCCTTTCCCAACATCAATCATTGAGGCTAAAGTGGCTAAAACATCAGTGAATTGATTCTTTATTCTGGGCAAACAATTGAATGTCAGAACATCGAACTACTGGAATAATTCATCTAAGCGTTGCAGGTAAGGAACTAAACACTTTTCTTTTATTTTCCACTTCCTTAAACCCTGGGAGACTATTAGGTTGGAATCACCGAAGATTTTCAAATTCTTTATCCTTTGATCCGAGGCTAATTCTAACCCTTTGATGCATGTTTCATATTCTGCTTTATTGTTGGTGCAATCAAAATTAAGCTTGACTGCAATTGGAATGTATTCGCCTTAAAAAGTTCTGAATACTACTCCAATCCCATTGCCACGATAATTGGAAGCTTTATCAAAGTACATCTCCCACACTATACTATCTACATTCAAGAGATCTTCATTAGGTAATTCTATCTCTTACATTTGATTCGTAATGGGCAACTCAGCCAACTGATTTGCTATGGATCCACCCTTAACCACTTTTCTTTGAATGAATTTCAAATTAAAGGCTGCAAGCAGTAACACCCACTTAGCCATTTTACTGCTCAGAACTGGCCTCTCCATAAGAAATTTCAAGGGGCTCGATTCTGCGATGATATAAGTAGTGTAAGATGAAAGATAATGTTGCAGTTTTGTGCAGGCCCAGACTAGAGCTAAACAAAACTTCTCGATTAATTGTATTTGAGCTCATAATGAAAAATTCTTTTACTGAGGTAGTAGACATCATTTTTCAACTTTTGTATCTTCTGCCTATTGGGCTAATAGGGCTCCCATAGCTTCATCTCTTACAGATAGATAAAGAAGCAGTGACTTTCCTAGTCTTGGAGGCTGTAACATTGGTGGAGTTAATAGATACTACTTAACTATGTCAAAAGCTTTCTAGCAATCTTCATTCCATTCTCGGGAAACTCTTTTTTTTAAGAGTTTGATGATTGGACCACAAGTATTGGCGAACATTGAGATAAACAGGCTGATGTATCGTAGTCTCCCCAGAAAACCTCGAATTTCTTTTTCGGTTCTCGGAGGTGGTATTTCCAAGATTGCTTTTGACTTGGATGGATTAATCTGAATACCTCTTCGGTTAACCAAATGCTGCACCAAACAGGCACTTGGTTGGATTAAGCTTTAGATTATACTTTCGAAGTCTAAGGAAGAACTTCAAATTCAAGAACATGGTTTTCAGCTGTTTTTGACTTAATGACCATGTTGTCCACATATACCTCCACTTCTTTGTGAATCATATCATGAAAAATTGTTCTAGCCATTCTCTAGTAAGTTGCCCCAGCATTCTTGAGTCCAAAAGGCATTACCCTATAACAGTAGGTGCCCCATTCTATAATGAATGTTTTTTTCTCCTTGTTAGGGGGATGCATCATTATCTGGTTGTATCCGACTGACGCGGAAACCTATGGCAATAAGACATCAAACTTGCACGCCCACTTTGATTAAGAATTTTGAATACGAAAGTAACCCACACTCTATAACACTCGTTGCTTATGAAAGTAAGAACACTAATAACGGAAGGATTTTGTGAGATAGAAATCAGAAAAACGCCACAAACAAAGTTTGATAAGTAAATCTGAATTCCTAATGCAATCCAAGAATTAGAGTTTCTCTCCCTAAAACTAAAATCACACAAAATATTCTTGAAAAGAATAAGTAATTTCGAATTTGATGAATAATTGATTAAACTCTTACAAGTATATGTTGCCCTTTTTTATAATGAAAAACATAAATCCTAATAAAATAAGAAAATCTAACTAGAATCTAAAACAAATCCAAATCCTAACTACAAAACAAATCTAAATCTTAACTATATAACAAATCTTATCTAAACTAATTCTACTTTAGCAAAAAAATATAGCAAAACTCTTCCAAAATACTTGGCCCACAAAATAGCCCAAATTCACTTCTATGTAATCCATGCACATTCGGTCCATGTATCTCACACATGCAAAATTCGGCCCAAGCTTGTTTTCCTCTTAAGAAGTTTCATTTCCAAGACATATTATAACCATGATGTACTTTAGATTTTCCACAAGCTACTGTGAATACTCGAATTTTGAGACCCGAAAAACCAAGTTCCTCAGATTGCAAACAGTCGAGCTGGATCGGGCGTCACCGAAAAATAGTACCAGAAGTATGCCTCCATAGTACTAGAAACTGCTGGGATTATATGAGGGTCACAGAAATGCCATTAGAAAAGCCATCGGAGTCCTGGAACGTCAGGAAAAGGCTTCGGAATGAAAAATGCCCGAGTAGCTGAGGGAGGGCGCCCCAAGCTGCCCTACAGGGCACTCCAGGCCGCTTTAAGTCAACTATTCACCTGAAAAATCACCCTATAAATACCCCCCTCCAACAGACTTTTTCTCACACCTTGAGCTGTGTTGACAGCCGCTCTCTTCTCCCTTTTTTGCCTTCAGTGATTCCTCATCTCCAAACAATTCTTTACTGCTTTCTATATTGCATTATTGTGATAATTTGCATTCATTCATAATAATCACATATAAAATAAGTCCAAATCAAACTGAAGCTGTGAAGCAGACACCAATTACCACAGGTTTTGATTCTAAACTCAATCTTTTTGGCTTAATTCTTTTCTACCCCTTCTCAAATCATGCATACATGACATCTTGCATAGCATATTCACATCTTTTGGCCTCAAGGCCTAAATAAATAAATCACTTTCGGTCACAGCGCCACCCTACCCATGGGCTAATAAAACCCTTTTTCCCCCAGTAGAAACATACTAAAATACTTATTTTGGCCAAAAGGCCTAGAAAACCAATTCTCCCCAGCAGAGGCATCCAAAAATCATTTTTGGCCCAAGGCTTAATAAAAAATCAATCTTCCCCAGTGGAAACAGCACAAAATCACACTTTTCGACCACGGACGTCGATAAAATCCTTTTTCGACCACAGGGCGTAAAAAAATCACACTTTTCGACCACGGACATCGATAAACTCCTTTTTCGGCCCCAAGGCCTAAATTTCACACTTTACGACCACGGACGTCGATAAACTCCTTTTTCGGCCCCAAGGCCTGAATTTCACACTTTTCAACCACGGACGTCGATAAACTCCTTTTTCGGCCCCAAAACCTGAATTTCACACTTTTCGACCACGAACGTCGATAAAATTCTTTTTCGGCCATAAGGTCTAAATTTCACACTTTTCGACCACGCACGTCGATAAACTCTATTTTCGACCACAGACATCAATAAACTCCTTTTCGGCCAAAAGACCCAAATCCACACCCGCACACTCATAGCATGCATCCATCTCCCTACTTCATGCCTTTAAGTAGGCAAGTTCAAACTACATTGACCTTATCTCTCATTCAAACGAGAGTATGTAGGTATATTCGAGATCTAACCTCGAATAGCATATCCACCTTCAATTTCTTCAAATCTCTCCATTCCTGCATCACATACACTTAGGAGAAGAACATTTAGATGAATGCATGACATAACCTCCGAATCCAACTCGGGTTCGTAGACTGTCTTTCATTCATTAGGGCGATTGACCTGGAAATTGGTTAATTGCAACACGGAGTCACTAGGGGTTCTTTCTTAATTTTTCCCCTTTATTAAAATACATTAAGTGGCGACTCTACACACACATATCACCCCGAGTGAACATCCTCGGCTAACCCATCCTCGCGGGTGGGCCCCGACGGCTTGGAAGGGACCAATTCTAGTAAGGGTTCACAATCTAGCAACTCTGCTAGGGAAGATACTTAACTAAAGTTAAGTGAGGGTTACCATTGCATTCATCTCCATTGCATTCTTCTCTTTTAAACTTTGTTTTGTAGGAACAAGTACCTTTTCCTAAAAGAGCCTTGAAGAGATTTGGACAAAAAAAAAATAAATAAAATGAATTGCATTTGCATCTGATATGTGCAAGATTGAATGTTTTGAGCATAAAAAATGAATTTCAAATGAATTCATTTGAAATAAGTGTAAATCACATTTAAGCAATAATAATATATAAAGCAATAATATCAAGTTGTAATCACAAAACCTTCTTTATCATAATTAGCATCTCTGTCAAATATTCATCTCTGTTATATAACCATCCTTGTTATATAACCATCTCTGTTATATAACCATCTCTGTTATATAAATAATATTGTCATATAAACACTTCTGTCATATAAACATCTTAATCAAATAATCATTCCCTGTATGCATATAATGCTACATGTCATAATTTTCTCTGTTATTTAGTTGTGATTATCGACTTAGTGTTGCCCTGGGAATTTCACCTGTATCAAAACACGGGCTGGATCCAGCAAATGAGGAGGACCGGAATTAACCTTCGGTCAAACCTCTCTCTGTAACAATATGAGGAAGACCGGAATTAACCTTCGGCCAAACCTCTCATTAAGATCCGAAGATCATCAGGGGATATAGGACCCGCAGGTCTTTCTATATCAAATAAGCCCGTAGGCACATTAGAAAAATCCGTAGGTTTTTCCTGGTGAAATTTGCACACACTAGCCTCGGTAATCACAACACCTGTGAAATGCATTTATGCCATATATACATTTCATAGCAATATCTCTCATATAAGCATATAGTCGGATTTCCGTACCGGTGAAATTATCATATATATTTCTATCCAGATCAAACAACTCAACTGGTCGGATTTCAGTACCGACTCAGGAACCACAAACAATTCAAATCATATAACACATATCTCAAGTTGACCGGGCTTCATACCGGTCCAAACAATTCAATATAATAGTATAAGCAATATCACAAGGCATATCTCTAAGTGATTTAACACTTACCTCACTGCTGTGAGCTCGGTGGGGCCTTGGGCTGCTTACCCCATGCCGCTCTCGAACTCGATGCTCCTATAATGCATAACACAGCAACCATGTTCAACAAATTAACTCTGGAACCCATATAAGCTATGATGCATGCTTCAATGTTTAATTCTCTAGTTTAATTGAGTTTTAATTTCAAACCAATCAATTTTCTATAGTTTAAAACTAAATCTCTGAAAATCTTTGCTTTAAAATCATTTAATGTCAATATAAAAATAATTGACAATCTCAATTTAACATATAATAATTATAATTAAACACAATTATAATTATTAAAACCATTTATAAACTTTAAATAAACTCACAAATCAACATCTTTAATTAACCATTTAAATCTCTAATAAAAATATTTAAATCTCTAATTTCATACTTAAAACAACCTCAAAATAAATTTCTGACGTCAAAAACGGATTCAGGACGTCGAAATTAGGCTGGAAGGGCTAAATTATAATTTATAAAAGTCTCTGGGTCAAAAATATAAGCATTTATAAATTTAAGGGTCCATCTGTAATTAAAATATTTGCAAAATCACCCAAAAGGACTTAATTGAAATGCGGCTTAAAGTTCAGGGGCCAAAACAGAATTATACCAAAAGCCTGGTGCTGCCGCGCGTTTTTCCTTAAAACGCAGAGGCGCCTGCCGTTTCACTTAACAGCCTTCAGTCCAAAACGCGGCTACTCCTGCCGTTTAGGATGCAGCCTTCTAGATCAAAACGCAGACCCTTCCTGTTTTTTGGTCATCTTCTTCCTTCAGCAGCCTAACTTTCACCCGAAAACACAGACTCTCAAGCCTACTTCCAGGTAACCGTACGTCCTCCTCCGACCACCTTCCAGCAAGCTAAACCTATCAATCTCTTCCCTTGCACACCCTCTATCGATTCATTGGAACCAAATCTCCAAAAGATTTCTGGATCGAAAGATATAATGGCCTAAAGTTGGCTTCCCACTCTGGTTTCTACCCAGAACTAGATTTTGCCTGTTTTTCTCCCAACTTCCGACGACTGTTACAACCAACTCCGGCCGTTTTCCGGCAACCTAAAAACATAGAACTCTTCCTTTACATACCCTCTACAAACCTATCGAAGCCAAATTTTCCCACACACCATAGATTGAGAGATGATTTGCCTCAAAGTACCCTTCGTGCACACTGTTTAAAACTTAGAATTTTACCCAGATTTTGTGTTTTCCTTCCTCCCTTCTAAACCAGCTTATTTCTACCCTTTCTAATACTCTTAAACAATTCTAAACTTACCCAGAAACCATTTAAACATAACAGATTGAAGCTTTTACCTCACTTTCCTCTTTCTCTCTCTTTTTCTCTTTCTTTCTCTTTCTTCTTCTCTTTCACACGATTTTCACTTTCTTTTTTCCTCCTAGCCAGAACACACCCACCTCTTCACCTATTCATTTCTGCCTCCCAACATTCCAATCAAACAATCCCAGCAGCTACTTACTTCTAAATCTAACTTTACACATAGTTATCACTTAAGCACTTTATCTTAAACTTAACCCTTAAGTAAATACATATATTCACTTTTATTTACTTCTCCCATTTCCATTTCTCTTAAATTCCAGCCCCCAAATCACTCCAGCACTAGCTTAAAAATTGTTTTCGGTGTCAAAATAAATAGTATAACACGTGTATGAAATTTCGTAAAAATCGGAATCCGAAAATTTGTCGCAGTTCGATCGGTGCCCTAAACCGAACCAAAACCTCGACGATTTCCACGGAACCGTAACCGTACGACGTTGTCGTATAATTTTGGTTCCAAAACTCTTTAAATCATGTATGAAATCATATAAAATCATAACAAAATCATTTACTTTAAAACATTGCACGTTTTCGATATTTTTCGATCGCGCGAGCCAAAAACCCGAATTGGCTCCGTTTATGTCTTTCGACAATAAACAAACTTAAAACCACTCTTTTTTATCATTTTCAACTCATTTATAATCATTTCCCAAATCATAATTTTCATGTAAATGTCATATATCATGTCATACTCTAATGCATTTAAATAAAAATGCATAAAATGCGTGAAATGACGTTAAAAAGACGTATGCTTTTGGTCGGGGGTGTCACAGGTTTGAACGTGGCCATTTAGTTAGAGAACAGAAGTAAAAGAGGGGAAACAGAAAATAAGGCAGAAAA
>CANUEY010133846.1:0-26712 GCA_948099555.1 Croton setiger
TCAAAAGAAATGGTGTATGTATTATTAACATGCTGTATATGTGATTTGGTGTTTGTATGTATATGCATATTTATATATATATATATATGTATGGGAAACAAAATTAGTAGTAACGTCACCCGACGTATGATATAAAAAAAATGGCCTGTTTTATGACATAGGAATATAGAATGAGGTGTTACAGTCGCCTCCCCGATCGGTAGGTGGAACGTATGCGTATCCGGCCGCCACCGCTCCGCCAAAGCTGTGATTAGGGCCCAGTCGTAGTGGATGGACCCTATCCTCCTAATCAGCCCGAATCCGAGCTCGTTGATGTAATGTAGTGTGCGGTCATGCTCGACGTCCAGCAGCCGCCAAATCTGGCTGTCCGCTCGTCTGATGCTCAGCGGACTGTCGAACTGATCCTCTCCGCGAAAAATGTGGGCCGATCTATGTTCCCGATGAAGGAACAATAGATCTCCGATGACAGACCCCTGATCGAGTACCCGGTGCTGCTGTGAAGATTCCCCTCGCTCCATCGCTGCAAGTCGTATGTGTAAATTCGTTTTAAATTTTTTCCTAACTACTTACCGTAATTTTTATTTTTATTTAAAAAAAAATTAACAACCTACCTAACATGCTTTATCTTTCTATTTACGATCAAATCTCCCTAAACCCTACATATATAATAAAATCTAATTTCTTCTACCATATATTTTTTTCCTAAACCCTATATTTTTTATGTTTCAACGCTAATATTATAAATAGCGAACCCTAAATCCTATATTTTTTTTTTCTAATTATGCATATTATTCATATTAAAAATTAAATGCATATAATATAAATAACTGAGCAATAATATAAACAACTAAACAATATATAAAATCCTAAATAACATTTTATTCTACTTATGCATATTACGAAACAATTAAAATTACATAAAAATACATACCTTAAAATCACAAAATTCCAAAACGTTAGCCCGAAATTGCTATTAATCTCAGAGAATTTGATTGTTTGAAGTAGAATTTGAGAAAGTTGTGAATCAAAATGGAGAAGAATTCTGCCAACTTCTCTGTGTAATGTTCGCATTTAGGTTCGCATTTGACAAATGCGGACGTCTTAATCAGGCCACGCAGCGGCCTCGGAAAGCCGCGCATTTAAACCCACCATTAATAACGTCTGCTCCCAGTTCGCATTTGTCAAACGCGAACTCTTGATTAAAATAATTAAAAAAAATTAGTTCGTATACGTCATACATGAACTACCCTAAGTCGCATGTGATGAATACGAACTCCGTATTTCATGTCCACGTTTAAATTATTAACGCATTTTTTTCTTTGTAAATAAGCCCAGCTTGCCTGCGATTGAGATGATCTCCATCTCCATCCACTTTGTTATGATGTGAAAATGGATTGAATTATAACTTATTAATATTAAAAGTTTGTACTAACTACTAAACGATTAACTTAGTGAACTTGTCACCCTTATAGTTATGTGGGCTTTAAAAATACTTCAAGTATTACTTATTTCGTCTTCCACTGAATCTGAACTTTGGATTTTTGTATGGCTTCTTTGCATTTGAGATGGTGTGGAGGCTAGGTGATTGATGTACAACAAAGGATTCTAGAATTATATTTTATAATTGCAGAGAGGCAGTAGCCGTAGATTTTTCAAAATCTTGATTTTCAAGATGGTAATGTGGTGATATCAAATTGGAGAAACCGAACAATCTATCAGCGTCCGTGAGTGAGACTAGCCAAAATTCTTGATTTTCAAGATGGAAATATTGGTGATATCGAATTGGAGGACTAAAACAATCTTTCAGCGTCGATGAAGCAATCGAATTGGGTGCAGGCTTTGTCAAGGGGATTATAACTTCCCAAGATTGCAGGGAGAAAAGCAAAATTTGATAACATCTGAGAATATAATTGCAACATTCCAGAACCTTGACATTCTAAATTTTTCATATTTTATCCGCGACTATAGTCAAATTCTTATAACTAGTTGTTCTTTAGACAAAACAGGTGGGCATATAATAAAATTTTTTAAAGAATCCATAAAAACAGTACAGTGCATGCACACGCTAGAGTGGAAAACTTAGTAAATTTATCTGACCCTAAAGAGAAATTCTTTCATGAGAATCCGTGGAAGGGTGCCAACAGAAAGGATGCCTTTACTCAATCCTTTGGCCTATATTTGGGCTGAAGGATTCAATGCCTTGTTCACCCATCTTCTGTACATCCTCTGGAGAAAGTATCTTGATATACCATACATTATTCACAAAAGCCCTGCATATATATAAACAACAATTATGTAAGACCAAGAACAGAAAACAAAAATAAACTAAGGCTAACGATTACTCACTCCCATGGGTCATCTCCAAGGAGAAGTACATCATTCTCCCTGTCAACAAATACAAGCTGCCAGCCTGATCTATGAGGGTTTTCTAGCTTTCCCTCTATGCCAAACATCTGAGCCAGTTCCTCTCGCAGCTCATGATAGCTGCTGAACCGGGAGATGTCCAGTGAACGCCCAACCGATCCTGACTTGTATACCTGGAAGAAACAAAATCAACCATCCCTCATCTTAGTTCTGTGACTTTGCTCTTCAAAGGGAAAATCAGCATTTGTTTTATCAAACCATACCTTGACAAATGTTCTTGGAGTTGGTGGGTCCACTTGTCCTGCACTTTGCCCAAATTCAGAAGAGTCTTGCATGCCACCATATAAAGAATTCTGAAATCCAGAATCCCCTAATGGCATTGACGACACATCACCATCAACGGATGAAGTGGTGAATCTAGGCAGTGTGGCAGGTAATAAGAAACCAGAAGAATCAATATTCACACCAAAATTCGTAGCATTCTGGGCATCCAAATTGCAATTTTCTGGCTCCATAGTTGGATCTTTCTCAGCATATGATCGTGGGAGCGACACAGCATTAGCCTGCGAATGAGAATATTTTGGGACCCAAGACTGTTGGGGCAACTGCTCAGTTAGTGTAGTAAGGGTTGATTGACCAGTTCTGCTGAAGTCTAGAAGATGGCCACTGCCTTCAGCACATAGAGAACCAAGCATGTTTTGCATAGGAGTGGTGGACGCTGAGAATTTGGCACTCGAGTCCATGAAATCAGTCTTTGTAAACGACGGGGAAGGCACGTTCGACTGTTGTCTCTGGAGTTGCTCCCCTTGAACCTGAAGTGCATAATGATAGTTATGTTGTGGTTGCTGTCCCTGATCATCTGGCTGGTTGTTGTTGAGTTGCTGCTGCAGCAGATGTCGGGGCAAATTTTCAGTCGAAATCTGGCTTTGCACCTGCATCATGCCATGGGAGTTTGATTGTTGAATTGCTTGATGTTGCTGTTGAGTCTGCAACATCGGGTAATGATTGCTCTGTTGAAGATATTGGAAAGGCTGCTGAAACTGCATGAATTGCTGCTGTCTCAGAGGATCTCCGTTTCCCATACTCTGCAATCCAGATGACAACATAGCCTGATACCACTGATTCTGATCATTCCCTAGCAAAGCTGGATCCAGCCTCTGCTGTGTCCAAGGGAACATATTAACAGCTTGAAAGTTCAGAGAGTGCAGACCCTGTTCGCCAGTTCCACCCCTTAGCCACATTAACCCATTTCCAGCTTCATCTCTGTTATCTGCAAAGGATTGGTTTTAAGGTGGGAAATATTGAACTATTACTTTGGGAGGAGGGAAACAGTTAGAGAAACTTGCACCATACAAATCATGAAGTTTCTGAACCTGATCAGAAACATAGACCAGATGTGAAGAAAGAGCATTCCACTGAAGCAACAATATTTTTCTTTTATGGGAAAGATGGTGATTAAGCATTCTCCAAAGGGAAGATCACACAACAACTCAAAGTTAAGCAGGTTATATATAGATACCAACCACTTCCCATGCAGTTGATAATGTCAGCTGCAATTTACATTATCCAGGACTGCCAAAGCTTGTAAACAACTTGGTTTCTGTCACTAGAAAGACAATATTTATTTATTTGCACTCACAGCGATCTCAGATTCTCAACAACACCAACATAATAACAATGCATCATGAAAATAAAGGAAAAGAAAGAACTCTTGCACATAAAACTCAAAACAAGTATTTTTTTATATGCTCATAGGACCACTTAACCCTCTGACTGGACTGTGGCCTCTAAACAGGATAATTCTTATCAACTGGTGACAGACCAAGTGGACAAACTAGAATTTCACTAGTGCACCACTCTATTGAAGAAAACAATTGTACAAGCAAAATAAAAGTTTAGATGGAAAATTAGGAAATTAATTTTGGACAGCTTCTCATCCCTAACCAGACACCTAAAGAAGGATAAGCTCATACAGAAACTAAAAACACAAGCCTCCTAACTACAAATTAAAGGGCAACCTCTCATTATTCTAAAAATACTTATTTCAAAGAAATGTTCAGACTCAAGCTTACCAATTACTTTGAACAGTCATTTATTGTAACTTTCCCCTTTTTCTCCAGTCTTTTTTGGTCAATAAAAAAATTCAACTAAAACATTTTGTGACTGAAGGTATGTTCTTTTTTTCCCTCCTTGATATACATGTAAAAACAATTTCCTTCAACTACACACACTAAAGTTTGATTCTAATAACACATTTGACATCCCTAAAATAACACTATTCATCAATTTCAAATTGTTACCCAGCAAGCTTTCAGAAGTCATGAGGAAAAGATAAACAAAGATCCATAATTTAAAGAACTAATACCATGCAGGGATGAGGGCCCAGGATGCCAAGGTCGTCTGAGTCTGAGGGGAAATAGAGATGGGTACATGGGGAAAGTAGTTAAAGGTTCAATCTCCCATAATGAGACCCTTGGCTGTCTCTCACCTGCCGTTGACTCATCCCAGCCGACCTATACACAAAGGTTAAATGAATGTAAACAAAGAGAATGAATCACATAGAATAAAAACAAATGTCCTTGTCTCAAGCTACCTTTAAAGGGAACCCATCCATTGCCCTAGACACACACCCCCCCACCCCAAAAATGAATGAATATGGATTCTACTTTATTAATTTCTGAGGATTTGACATATACAATGAATCTTCAAAAACTTGACATGAAGTGTATTTAAAGTTTGCAAACAAGAGCAAAACATGTGAAGTTAACAAATGCATGAGCTGTTATAGAATGAACTCTACACCACTAGGTTAAATCTTGCTATTTTTGGTTTTTGAAATGCCCGTGCAAAATAGCCATTAAATATAACTTATTTTCATACAAATTTTAGTTAGTGACCATTATGTAGAATTTAAATCTTCCATTAAAAGAATTAAAATGTTGAGTTGCACATATCCTGGAAGTTATGGCTCAATTAACTACACAGGAAAAATATTTAGACAAATTATTTTATGGGCTTCCAGAAGCACACTTAAGCAAAAGCGCGTAATATTTTGAATCCTTCAGCACCCAACCAAGAGTACACACATGTACCAAAATGTTACGCTGTTTTTCGCAGAGAACACACAAATTAAGTCTGATTACCTTGACAGAACGCCAATGTGAATTTGGCCAACGAACAGGGTCCAGATCACTTATACCTGTTATTGTGCCCATGTACCTGGCGAACAAGGCTGTGTGCATCAATGAAACAGCACATAAACATTGTATAAGGGAAAGAGCAGTGTATAGGCAACAGTTCCAAGGCACCAAACATAGGATGCACTTGGAACATTTTTGGTTCCATGTCCAACCAATGACCAATTCATCAACATAAATCACACAGGACATAAAAAAGGTTGCATCAGTGACAACCTATGGATATATCCAACCAGAAAATATCTCATTTAATATTCTCATATTGATGGCCATCACTTGTATTATTTCATTATATTGGTGATAGTCATCATAATGAGAGATACTGCCGATGCCCAGAAAGATAATACATGGGCAGTGCCCATGGTTATTAGTAAAATCATATAAAACTGCCATCATATGGTCTTGACTTAAGCTACAGCTAATTTACATATTGAAGGCAAATACTCTATATTCCAACATTAAGATATGTTAGTTAGAAGCCAGTACATACAGAAGAAATCATCAACAATTAGGACGGCAAGGCAGCAGAAATGATTGAATCATGAAAATGATAGATATTACAATTACATAGAAGAGCAGAAAAAAGCTTGAATATTAAACTATTAACTACCATAATACCTACGGACACTTGATTCTTCAGTCTCAAAGAGCATACGGAAGCGCATCCCAACTGAAACACGTGTGTGAAATACTGCCTTGACATATTTGGAAAGAGGAATAACAAACTCTGATGGACTAGCCCTGCACAAAGTATAAATGTTAATTGGAAAAGTTAAGCCAATAACGGTCGAGTAACTTAAAACCTTTATGGCACCACCTCGGATTATAGAAAACCGTAAAACAGCTATTTGTAGCTGCAGCATGAGCTGCAGCAGCAAGAAGTCCAATGTGCATACTATCACTGGATAACACTGATGATGGCATCACAGTTTGTGGTCTGGTAGCCCGGCGAATTCCCAAAAGAAGCTGATTTTTCTCATTCCTAATTGCCAAAAATTAGCAAAATTAGTTGCGCCCAACTGAAAACTTCTGACAGGATAAAGTAAGGTAACATACCAGATAAAAAGAACGGAATCTCCAGCTACAAGTCTTTTGGCACTGACAAATACACTCCATCCTGTGGTGAGCAGATGCCGCTTGGGCTGTCCTGCAATACCAGAATGGAATAGAAGTAAACAGCTAGAGCAAAGAAACTATAGGCAAACATATTGGTAACTACTTAGGCAGACAACCTGACAAATAAAGATATCACAATTTATCAATGAAACGAATCACCCAAAGCAGGGATTATATAAGAAAGATAAGGTGATCATGTTGCCTTCAATCCTCAAACAAATAAATGGAAACAGCAAGTAATTCTACACATGTCATCACCTAATGCATAGAGCAATTCAAAAAATTACTGACTGAAAGACTATAGAAGCATTTGTTGGAGCTGGATAATGTTAGCCTCCCCTAAAGAAGTCTATAGGTTAGAGCAACTAGAACCAATCTCAACATCCCACAGGTCAAGCCAAAGTGACAACAGCACAAAATTCAACATATTGCTGTACCCACATTTTGTAAGTGAATGAAAAGAAAAGGTTTAGAACATTCAAACAGCACTGGAACTTCCAAATACATATGAAACATTTGTCATACGAAAATAATTACACGTCATACAAAATATAATTACACGACACATTATTTCTCTCTACCAATAAGGTCAAATACATGTCAAACATATGTCATCAAAAAATAGGTAAACAGAACAGATATTTTCTAATTCCGCAATGAACCACATTACCATGTCCATAGATTTCGGAGATTCTTTTGCTGTGACACTTATTTTCTATGGTATGCTACTCTGCAAGTTTTTTTCATTCATTTTTTGAACTTGTTGATCACATGTGTATAGTGTGAAGCAATTTTCAGTCGGACGAGAAAACACAGGTCATATAAAACAGAAGTTTAATTCCTGTTATTTTTATTGGAAAGTTTAGATATACCATTATTAGTAGTCTCCTAGACAGTATGAATGGCTCTTAGCAGAAAAGGACTAAAGATAGGTAATTAGGTTGCAGAAGTTGTTTTGCATTCTGCTATACTGGAAGTAAAGGGCAAAGAGAAATGTTTAACGAGGCAACAAAAAGAAATACTACTGAAGAAAAAGGACGATTTATGCAGTTACAAGAAATCCAATACTTTGTTGGCTCAATGCACAAAAAAGCCCCAAACAAACTCGATATGTACAATTTAAGTTTTATTTTTTCCACTCAAAAGATGCAGTTTCATTCACCAATGACTCTGTAAAAATAACCTTCCCCTCAATTTGTTTCTCTTTTGGTAACTTTATGCCACCAGATTTTAAAGCCTACAACCTTTTCCTTGGGAAAATGAACTCCTGTTTCTCCTTCATGACCATAATAATTCCCAGCACTTGTACAAATCTTAATTGCAAAAAAATGGGAAATGGTTTTCATAAATATAGCCTCTATAAAGTACCAACTACAACACATTCATAGTCAATTGTAATGACTAGCAAGTAGAAGTTCCGGGAAATTGTTAAGAGGGCATCATCATAATTTCATTATTGTAGCAGTATAAATGGTGAAGATTTGCTGAAACTGCAAATGGTTGATATGCATAAGCCTTTGTTTAATAACTTACCAGATCTTAAAATCCAGTTTTTCAAGGTTCCATTGCCCTTCAATTAGTCAAATAAAGTAAAATATTGACCTTCCCTAGCAACAAGTAGGGGCACAAATGGAATTAAAACTGCACAGTACATTTTGCGGTTCTTTAACTGTTTCTCGCGATTTCAGTTCCTATGCTGTCATGGTTCCAGTTCCAGTTCCCAAACAATTAATAATAAATAACTTAACATGATAGAAGTGAAATTCAAATCTCAATTTTTTTAACATTCAAAACCTATTAATATCATTTTTTACAATTGTAATTATAAATCTTTTTTATTAAAGATTGTTATAATTATTCAATTTATTATTAGTATCATTATCATTAACATTATCATTATCGTAATCATCATCATCATCATCATTATTATTATTACTATTATTATTATTATGACATAAAAAAATATTATATTTACACATTTACAAACAAATATAAATGAAAAATTGAATGACTATCAACTCAATACTTTTTTATTAACACATTATAAGTAAAATATAAATGTTTTACAGATAAACAATAATAAAACAATTTGTTTTAGGAGCTAGTTATGTTGAGACTTGATTCTACATTTTGAAATTCTGATCAACAATATAACAAGTGGCCTGGTGGGAATATGGACAATATAAGATAATTTTTTTTCCAAACTGCACACTTTAAGTGACCGCAATGTCAATCTTTATTCTTCTCCAAAAAAAAAAAAAAAAGTCAATCTTTAAGAAGGTCATGGCTTGCAAACTTTCCAGAATATATTATAAGCAAAACTTGAGCACCCCATAAAAAACAATACTCAAAATTCCAAAATCAAGGAAAACTTTTTACTTTGAGAAGGTTTCACACACAACTTGCAATACTTGAAACCATGGTTTTGCCAAAACCAAGGAACACCAAAGATTACCGGGTACTAAATATTTTACCTCATGCAACAAATGTATAGCAAGCACCACATGAAACATTAAGACACCCAACATAGCTCATTGGATATGAAAATAACTAGTTATTACTGCAGAACGTTTTAACAAACAATTTCTTATTCAAAAACTACTTGCTAAATGAGGTAGAGAGCACATTCTTAATAACACGAACTACAAAACCGTTAAAGCAATTGACAATTCTTGAGGAAGAATATAATACTAGTAACCATTTTATCATGCAAGCCACAGAAAACAATTAGTGGGCAGTCCCCAACCCACCCCACCTCCACTTACCTAGCCCCAAAAAAAAGGGGTACCTCATTATCAAAATACAAATGAAATGATATTAACACAAACTACCAAAAGTCAAACTTCTACACATGAATGATGAAAATCAATTAATCATTCCAATATAAATTCTACATGAAAAACCTATAGGAAGTTGATCAGATGATCACTAATAAGTTTGGTATCAAGTTCACACCAAGTGCAAGACAGGACACTAAAATTTGTACGAGATTCATTATTGTTCAATGCAAGAGGTATTTCCACAAACAATGAAGGCAAAAAAATATCCTTAAAAATTCTCGTTGGAAGTTGGAACTACACAATGACATCAGGGATCAACAAATACATATGGGACAACAAAAATAAATGAAGGAAAAGCATGTCATAAATTTTTCTGATGGCCCACGAATCCAATGCATACCTCGGAAAATGTGCCTAAATTTCCATTCAACATCATGCAGATCTCTTGCAATAAGTTCCTGAGCTGGTGGTTGTTGCGAGAAATCCTAGACAAACCAAACATTTGCATACATTTTGGATATGAAACTATGATATCATTAATGTTACAAAAAATTTTAAAACAATGGAAAGTGAGAAACAGGGAAATACCAAAGGAGGGAAGACTTTCTCAGCGGCTCGACGAGGAACAGAAAAGCCTCCATGTGTACTAGTATCACTGGCAGTCAGTGTCTTGCAAAAATAATTAGTAGGCTGTTTGCTTGGCATTCCCAATTCCATGGGAAGAAATGTATCCTTTTGCTCTTGCTACATTTGAAGTATTGAAAAAAAAGACTTGGACTTATCAATAAAAACTAATATCCAACTAGAATTCAAATAAATGATAACTGCTATCATTCATGACTGAATGCATTAAATTACCGGTGTCAAGGGTTGCAAAGTCATCTGGGCATATACTTCATCTGTTTCAACATCTGCCTGAAATTCCAAAAATAGTCATTTTCACTCTATTAGCTGAACATAAAGAAAAAAGTAACTTACGAAACAATAGAAAAAGAAAAAAAAAAAAAAGTGGGAGAGGGGGTTGTCAAGGAAGCTGCTAATGAAAAGAGACCCACGTGCATAGTCACATTGTGGAGCTGACAAATCAACTGAGGAGGCAAGCTTGGGTAATTGGGAATGTGCCCATCAACTTCTTTGTTAGTAGTGGCAGCTACCTGCAATTTCATTACAAACAAAATTGAATCAGTTGCATACTGTGGATTAATAAGCAAATCTAATAAATCACATGAAGCTGTAGTAAATTAACAGTAGCAAAGAGAGTTAGAAAAGACTACCTGCTCACTATGTCCCTGAGGGAAATATACCACCCGGCTCCCAACAGTTGGTAGGGACACAAGTGGTCCAGCGCAAGCATGCCATAGCTCTGAATTCAGACATTTCTTCTCCCCTATCATAAACCAGTGAAAAAGAAATTCAATTGGAAGTCGCAAATTGAGAAAAATTAAACACCCACTTACATTAAATGCCAAGTTCAATATGAAAACTATTAAGCTACAAAATATGAAAATGGCGAAGAAAACAAACAAGTGGAAGAATTAAGAATTGAAAAAAAAAAGTAAATGAAAGAAATAAAAATGGATACCTTCATGACCCTGCTGACCTAATCCTGATGTTGAAAGCTTCATCTTCCACCTTTTTTTTTTTCCTCTTTTTTTCCGTCAATAGATATATTATTTATAAATTGTATTAATTAATACACACACTAGCTATATAAAACCCTCACTCACAGCTACCATAGTAATAATGGTAATCATCTTCCAATCCAGCAAAAAACCCTTGCATTCTCTCATCTCTTTACTTCTCTAAATCCACAGAATAGAGTTCAAATGTAAAGGAAAAAGAACAAAAATTTGAAGTTCAAAAACCCTAAAAATATAAAACCCTAAGAAATTAAAAGTAAAAACAACAAAAAAATCCTGAAATCAGATCAAACCCAAATCCATGGAGATCTTCAGCAAACTAGTTAAAAAAAGGTATTTCGGTAATTTCATGAGGAATCGAGGCCCAAAAAAAGCAGCACGTTCTTCGAGATCGCCATGAAAGAGCAGGGAAAGAGAAAAGAGGAAGGGAACAAGGGAAGGAAAGGAAACGAAAAGAAGTAAACTAAAACTATCGCTATCTTGAGAGCTTTGAATTGAACCTCTCACTAAGAAAGAGTAGCTAAGAGAGAGAAAGAGTCAGTTCTCTCTCTCTTATAAGGGACCCGACCAAACCGGACCTGAGAGCAGGAAGAAAGAGACTGTAAGAAAAGAGGAAAATCAAATCAACAACGTTCAACCATCCGTACAGAAACATCTTAGCCGTTGGTTTGGTGCTGATATGACAGCAGGCATGTGCCACCATCCTTCAGTGGTCGTTGTCAGAGTACGGATTATATAAAAAATATATTTTTAATTTTAATATTTGGATTTCTTTTAATTAAAAATAAATAATTGACTGTGGAATGATAGATAGATACACCTTGAAGGACCGTGTGGTGACTCCCCCATCCCATCCCTTCCCATACGTTTTCCTTGCCAATTTTTAATGGATTAATTATAATTTTATTTTTAATGCAGTAGTTCATTTATTTTAGCAAAAAATTAAATTCTTAATTTTTAATATTATTTTTAGTCACTTTACTTCATTTTATATATATTTAAATTTAAGTTTGATATATTAGTGGGTCAGTGTAGTATCAAAAGAACTAATCGAGCTATTAAATTTAAACTCATATATAATTTAATTTAATATGTCAAACTAATTAAAATTTATATCTGTATTGTGTCAATTCATATCACCAATTTCTAATATATATTTTTTAATATAATTTATTTAACATAAAACTTAAAAATAAAATATCATTTATAATAATACTTGTTGGAATAATAAATTACTAAAATAAAAACATCAATGTCTATAATTATAAATATTCAAATACTAATTATAAATATTCATTCATCTTATAAGAATTTATTTGTTGAGTGCCAAAGAAAAAAAAGAAGTTTGAAAGTGAAAGATTAAGAGTTCATATTTTAGGGTTTTTTTTTTTAAAAAAAAATAAATTAGTATTTTGTCCTTCTGTTAACAGATCGTGTCATCTCACTGCTTCAATTTTCAAAAACACTAAAATTTTGTGGTGATGTGGATTTAAAGAAAAGATTCTGACAACTTTCGGATTTGCTTCCCTTTTTAAAAAAATGGTAATAAAAATCATTTAAAATATAAATGTGAGCTGATCATGTCAGTATTAGAAAAAAAAAAATTAGAATCGTCATTCATATTGAGAATCATTTTAATTTCTTATAAAAACACCAATTTTGACTCCATTTTTATTTTTAAGGCAAGGTCTAGGGGATCAAAAATTCTAAGTACGAAATTGAGTATGTTGCATCGATCTTGTTCATGTAACGCCTAAAAAAACCGTCTTCGTTTAATTAATATATGATTTCTAAACCAATTTTATTTAAGAAACCTTTGTTTTTTTATTAAATGAGACTACCGCCAATTGTTCCTAATTTAGGAAATAGTTAATTGTTTTTCAATCAATTACATTATTAGCATACATATATCATTAATTCCAAATTATGCATAAAGGAAAAATAAAATAAATAAATCACTCTCTCCACCATGAGAGGAGGTTACATAAGATATATCTAAATACATTCTACTCATTCAAAAATAATCCAAAGAGGAGGTTACATAAGATATATCTAAATACATTCTACTCATTCAAAAATAATCCAAAGATAAAAATATCTCCCTCAAAACTTAGCATGTCAAACTATAAGAAGAGGTGTTTAATTTAATGTTTAACTCAAATTGGTCCTTAAATTCAGTAAACATGCCAAAGGATCCCTGATTATGGATTTTTTCATTCAAGCATCCAAACTATATACAAATCAAGCATTTATTAGTTAATCAATCATAATTACAACTCTAATCATTTATTTTATATGATACATAAAATCTATAAAATGCAAGGACCTAAATAATTTAAACTCCTAATGCAATAGATCTAAAAAAAGGAACTTCCTTCATTGAAAAGTTTGCAGTTTCAACATGAATCTGGACTTTAAAAATGGATTTTGGGATTTTGAAGCTTCTGAAACTCAAAGCAGCGTCGTGACAGCACAGGTCACTGCCATGACGACATTATTTAGAGCCTCATAATTTTCTTTTGTGAAAAATGGTTTAGGAATGCTAAACCCCACATTTTGAGGTTCTATAAGTAATAGAATCAAAAGTAATGCCGTAAAGGCACTGTTTGAGATTCCAGAATTTTCAACATGCAAGAAAATGATTTTTACACTAAAATAGAAAGAATTTTGAGATAAATGAAGTACTTTAAATATAGATCCAAAGAGATCTAAAGCTTAGAAGTTAAAATACGCAATAAAATAAAAAGAAAAATTTTAGATTTTTACCTAGTCCTCAAATTTAGGCTTAAAAGCTTTCACCATTTTAAAGTATTGAGGCTTCAAGAGATCTTCACTCTAAGGAATCTAATTTAAAGTTTTAAAATAAACTCTTTTAAGTTTTCCCTTATAACCCACTTAATAAAGAAGATGAGAGGAATCTTGCCAAATTTCACCAAAAGACCCTTAAACATTTTGTTATGATGCTATTTATAGGAAAAATTTTAGGATTCTCACCTTAAACATGTTCTAAACATTCTATCTGACGTCATTCCGAGGTAAGTGTTGTGACAACACTGCTTTCTATTATGTGACACGTCATTATTTGTGGTCCCTAAGAAAAGTGAAGTGTCGTGATGGTGGAGATCAGAGTTGTGATGGCACTATATTGTGCCATGGAACATTGTCGTGATGTCATTGTTATTAGAAGAATAGTATTATGACGGCAGTTGAGGAAAAATAGCAAAAAAGAATGGGAATTCATGTTTGAGGCCCTTTTTGAATCGGAGTTGAGAAAAAGACCTACAAACAGACTCTTGAAACAAAGCATAAAGAGATTTTACTAGGAAACTTGAAGAAGAGCCTTATAGGAGCCTGAATCTTGAGCTTCTTTTCTAAGCGCATGAATCTCATCATCAGGCTGGTATAAGGGTAAAAAGTTAAGCTTTAACACCCACTTAATTTATCAATTGGCCATACTTGAGAGATAAACCAAGCTTGAAACTCAGGAAAAGTATCAAGTACATGCCAGAAAGTGTCAACATTGAAAAAAAAAAAAAACCTGAAGAACGATTGGAGAAACAATCCAATCATTAAAGCCCAAGGCCACCCTATATTGGCTCTGCAGGCACAATTCCACCAATGTAGTTCATCTCCTTTATTTGCTTAATCAAGGGGCAGAATTGCAGATCTCTGAAGCTTCGGTCATTGTTAAACAGAAAACTTGCTAAGAGGCAGAAAACAAAGGTTAGAATCCTGAGTCCCACCTGCTTTGGCTCTTCATGATTTGCTTCCAAAAATTCATCTATCAAAGATGACAAAATCACTTTTTGTTCATCCACCAATATAGCTTGGGCATGTGTTCTGGTAAAATAAAAGAGGCTCTCAAAATATCTCAAATACTCAGTCTTAATTTCGTTCCTAACCAAGGGGCCATTTGGATTACATACCACTACTACACAAACTTCCTCAAAGAGGGAGCACATTTCTCCCATCATAGCACCAAAACGAAAGACTTGTATTTCGAGATCCCAAAATATGAAGCAAACCTTCAAGAAATCCCAATCCACTACTACCCCTCGTAGATGGTCAAAGAAACCAAACCATATTGCCCCATATTGATCCTTTCCACTTTCATGAGACTCCGAGTCCAGTTAAGTATGACAAAGCGGGTCTTCCCTGCACATCCAGTTCCCAGCCTCAAAATTCGTTATTTAGAAAACCACTGAGCTCCATAAATCATTTTTATGTCACCCAGTGGGGGCAACTGTGAATACTCAAATTTTGAAGTACGGAAAACCGAGTTTCCCAGACTGCAAACAGTCGAGCCGGACCGGAGGTCGCCGAAAAATTGCGCCGGAAGTATGCCTTCATGGTACTTGAAGTGTCTAAAATATGGCCAGGACCACAAAAATGACCTCAGAAAAGTCATTAGAGTCTCGGAACGTCCCGAGAAGGCTTCGAAACAAAAAATTGGTAAAAAGCAGCCGCAAGGCGCCCTTGACCATCCTGGGAGGGCGCTCCTGGCCGCTGTTGACGGTCCAGTTTTTGGTGAGGGATTTGGATTTTTACCAAAAAGGTTAAGGTGACAAAATATTTTTAGTTTTTGTGCATTTGCCGAAACTAGTCGGTCTTAAAAAAAACGTTTTTAAGAGTCGCCACCCGATTTCGGGAAAATCAAATTTTAATTTTTCAAAAATGACTCCGTTTTTATTTTAAAATGCACTGGTCAAATTTTCAGAGATTTGGGTAAGGGGGTAAGGTACGACGGTCTAAGTTTTACTTAAACCGCCGACCGGTAAAACCGGCATCTGGTATGTTTTTCCTTCCAAAATTTAAGTTTGATTAAAAAAAAAGTCATTACGTGTTTTAAGCTAACAATGTTCCAAATTGGCGTTTTTGATCATTTGAGAAAACATTTTCAAACATTAAAAGCAATCATTAAAAGTGCGGAAATATAAACATTCACATCTAATCCTAATTATTCTTTCTCCGTTTTGGAGAAAATAATTACAATTTGGTCCTATGACTTTACATTCTATCCTTTCTTATCCCTGAATTAATTATTTAAACCTGAAAATACCCCGAAAACATATAAAATGAACATATAAAACATTTATGAAAAATTACGAAAAAGTCTTAAAAATTTGGAAAATTACATTTTAGTCCCTAATTTAATGAACATTATCATTTGATCCATAAATATCCAAATGTCTCAAAAAAAGGTTCAAAGAATGTAAAGCACATCAGTTTGGCAAAATATGGAAAATTAGATTTTAGTACCCCATGTTTTGCGAATTTACAAATTTGCCCCAAATTCATTTTTATTGCAAAATTTACCCTAAAACAGTTTGTAAATGCATGAAACATGTCAAATTAACAATTTGGATCAAACATGGAAAATTACGATTTAGCCCTCCTATTTTGCGAAAATTACAAATCTGTCCCTATACTTCCCATTTGATGCTTCACTAAGCCAAGCCATTTTAATATTTTGCCCTAAACGAGTGTGAATTAAAAACACATGACAAAATTTATCAAAGTAATGCTTCATTTTTTAGCTAATTACAAAATATGAACAACATGCAATCAATCCCTATATGTACGTTTAGGCAGCATACATGTTGTTTTCTATGTGCAATACACTGTCAAGACATCACAGCCTAAAGGTTCCTTCAATTAATCTTATTTTCTTATCATAACCAATGTGGCAAATGAAACAATTTTTCAATATGGTGGAGCTTATAATGAAGGAACCTAATCGGAGTACAAGTGCAATGAGTTGACAGATTCACATTCAAAAGAATGAGGACCAAAGACCAAGTAGCAACATAATGAGATTTAAATTCAGTTTCTAATGCAGCAACAAGAATCAAAGAAAGCTAACAAAACCATTCAAATAACCTGGCCATTCAACAATAAATAAGAGCAGTGTCATATTCAAATACTAGATCTAATGATCAATTGAAGACAATATGTAATAATATCAATACAGAGGGCAACACAGAAACATAATGCAATAGAGACCAGATTCAAAACAGCTGAAATGTCTACAATATTTATCAAGAATGAGTTGTTTTTCCAGCATTCAAATTGAATGAAAATCTCACATAATGTCCAACAATAAAAAAAAACAGAAACAATCTCATTTGAATATTCATCATTCTGAATTTCTAAGCAGACATAATATTGCTGGACATTCTCTTTTTTTTTTTTTTTTTCTAATGATGTAACTTAAAACTACATAAACAGAAACATTCCAACAACATTATTCAAAACCAGAAGCCACAGCTGAAACAGAAGGATTTAAAGCTTAATGACCAAACTAAAGACTATGGTATATGATCTGTCACACACACAGGAAACAATATGGACCCATAATTGCAACAAGCACAAATAATGGTAAGCTTATAGTACTGAGAGCAGAATACATCAACAATTTTACAACATTTAGACCATGAGATTTGCAACAGGCTAACATTCAAAATTGATACTTAAAATAAGAACAAAAGGTGGTATGAAGATGCTACAATTGTACTACTTGATAATGAACGACAAATAGTGCAGTACGAAGGCAACATAGGAAATAGAGATCTTGGACAGAAAACGAATTTCCATCCTTCATTAAACCACAGAAACACAACAAATTCAAAAGCAAGCTTAATACAAAGATATAGCAACATCACACGGATCATCAGGAACATAGCACCAAACCATTGATCAACAGCAAAACAAAATATTTAAACTAATCTGGTTCCCAAATATGTCCAATCATCTTGAACAAAAATCTAAAGGGAAAAACGAAATGAAAATTGAAGGAAAAGTATCTTAGAAGCTTTCAATCTTTATTGAAATTCCGGAAATTGATCACAGCTTTGATTTTGTTAATCAGAAAAGAAAGGAATCCCTAATTCTAAGACAACTCCCTAATTTAAAGAAAAAGGAAATCCCTAAACTAGAAAACCCCAATTTTACACAGAAACCCTAAATTGAATCTTCCCTAAATTTGAACGAACAGAAACCCTAATAAAAAAAAATTACAATTCTTTTCTCTCTAGATTTCGAAGCCACCATCTCGAATGCTCCCCCCTTTTTCGAAGCCAGCTCCCCTTTTATTTTTCTCTGGCCCTCCTCATCATTTCGAAACTTTCAATCAGTCCCTTCGCCTAGATAGGCCGCCTTAAGCCGCCTGCTGCCGCAGCCGCTTCTTCCAGTTTCTCCTTCAATCGTCATCCTCCAGAAATTGTCAAGGGTTTCTTCTCTCTCTCTCTTCCTTTCCCCTTCCTGTCTCTTTCTCGCTGTCCCTTCTGCTTTCTCTTTCTTTCTCTTTCTTTCTTTCTTCGTTTTCTTTTTTGTTTCATTCTTTTTGTTCTTCTTTTTCGATTTCTTTAATTTTTTTTGTTTTCTCTTAGTTCAAAACGGCGTCGTTTTACTAGTCCAGCGCCTCCTCCTTCCCTTTTCCTCCTTAATTTTGTTTTCACCTCCACTTCTTTCCTCCTTTCTTCAAATAAACCCTTCCTTCCCTATTTTCTCTTTAATTTTCTACCCAATTCTTCTTATTTTCCTCAAAAATATCATTTTTCTCACTTTTCTTTTTTGTTCTTTTTCCTTTCACATAGTTAATTAAAAATTTAAATCGATAAATATAAAATAATATTCACTTAATTAAAATACATATATTTAACTAGAATATTTTCTTTTAGGCTGGAAAATTTAAAGAATGAGAATTTTGGGAAATTTTCCAAAACACACAAAAATTGATTTGGAATTGGGAAATTCGGGAATTCATCGAGTTAAAAATATGTTCATCGTTGGGTATTTTTCATTTTTAGATTTTGGGCAAAAATTGAGCGTCAACAGCTGCCCTACTAGGCGCCATTGGCCGCCTTCTAGAGCACCCAGGCCGCTTCCAGCCTTCCCAACTCGTTTTTTGCACTATAAATAGCCCCCTAGAGGCTCTTTTCAATCACACCTTGAGCTGTGTTGACAGCCTCTCTCTTCTCCCTTCTCGCTCCTCGCGATTCTTTACTGCTTTCTGCATTTTGCATTTCATTGCTGTGTTCTTGTGCATTCATGTTTTAATAAAAAACTCTAAAAAAGTCCAAATCAAGCTGAAGCTGCGGAGCAGCCGTTGACTACCATAGGTACGCACTAAACCGTAGCTTTTTCAATTCAATATTCTTTTATCAAACATACATAATATTTTACATTGCATAAACACTCTTTTAGCACCTAGTGCCATTTAATCTCATTTTTGGCACCTAGTGCCTAATAAATCTCATTTTTTATCCTTAGACCATGTAAAATTGCACTTTTGGCCCTAAGGCCTAACAAATCTCATTTTCAGCCCTAGTGCCGCAAAATACACTTTTGGTCCTTAAACCACACAAATCTCACTTATGGCCCCAGTGCCACACAAATTACACTTTTGGTCACTAGACCACAAAAATTACACTTTTGTCCCTAGTGCCGTAAAATTACACTTTTGGTCCCTAGACCACATAACTCTCACTTTAGGCCTTAAGGCCACAAAATTACACTTTTTATCCCTAGACCACACAAATCTCACTTTTGGCCCCAACATTATAAAATTACACTTTTGGTCTCTAGACCTAGTCAAATTACAGTTTTGGCACCCAATTGCCTAAATTACACTTTTGGCCCCAAGGCCCATCAATCCTTTTGACACACTAATATATACATGCATACATGCATCCCTTCTACACGCTTTTAAATAGGCTTTCTCAAACTACATTGACTTTGATCTCTCATACAAATAAGAGTATATAGGCATACTTGGGGTATAACCCCGGGTAACTAGTTAACCTCTTCTCTAAACTCTTTGTTTTCATCATGCACCACATATATAAGATTGGGTTAGTCAAATATGCATGACATAGTCTCTGAATCCTTCTCGGGTTCGTAAACTGATGTCTATCATTCATTGGGCCAATTAATCTAGAAATAGGTTAATTGTCAAAACGGAGTCACTTAGGGTTCTTTCTTAATTTTTCTTAATAAAAAATAAATTAAGTGGCGACTCTAAACAACACATGTTCCGAGTGAACACCCCCGCATCATCTCCTCGCGCGGAGACCAAGGCTTGAATGGAGGTAAGGGTTCACACCATACACAAAAAAAAAAAAAAAAAAAGAAAAGAAAAGAAAAATAATACAAATAAAAAGTTTTAGAAAAATGCACGAGTACTTATTTCTTTGGGCTATCCATTAATTTCTTTCAGCTTATGCATAGAAAATATCCAAAACTTGGGAAATTATAGTAGATACCACTTTTTAAAGTATTTGTTGATGCTTGATTTTCGCCCCCGAAAAATAACCGATGATGATTAAAAGTTCCAAGCTCGATGAAATATCCAGAATTCCAATCAGCTCGATTTTTCTCTTCTCGAAAAAATATATTTCAATGTTTTAATCTTTTGTGCGTTCTAAAATCCCAAAAATTTCCTTCTTCTTTTTACAGAAATATATTTTCGGTACGTCTTTAATTTTTCGGTATGAAAAAATAAAAAGGAATTTGAATGAACAATTTTTAAATGTTAATTTTAAAAATTGTTAGCTAAATTTTTTTTATTTTATCCTTGTTTTTATCAATTCAATTGATTTTGGTTTTCATTTTTAATTTTAGTTTGTTTAAAAAATATTAAAATTATTTAAATGAAATTAAAAAAAATTAGAGGAATTGGGAAAATTTGAAGAAAAATAAGAAAATGATTAAATTGAAGGGAATTGGAAGTGGGTAGGAACTTGAAGAAAGTGAGAAAAGGGAAGGAAGGGTGGAAAGTAGAATTCTGAAAACTGGAAGGGTGGAAAGCAGAAGTGCCAGAAAGAAATAGGAAAGAAATAAGAGGGGGCCAAAGTAGAATTCTGGAAACTGGAAGGGTGGAAAGTAGAAGTGCCAGAAAGAAGGGGGCCAAAACAGCGCCGTTTAATCTGAAAACAACATCGTTTTGGTTTAATGAAAAACAAAAAAAAAATAAAGAAATCAAAAGAAAGAAGATCAAAACGGGACGAATGAAAACAAAAAGAAAGAATGAAGAAACGAAATCAGAATGAAGAAAGCTAAGGATTTAGTTAGATTCGAAACAGAATTGAGAAAGAAGAGAGAAAGGAAGAGAGAGGAGAGAGGCAGTCCCTTGACAGCGTCTGAGGGATGACAACGAGTGATGGAGACAAAAGGCGGAAAGTGAACCTGAAGGGAAAGGGAAGAGACGGAAGAAGTCGCTCGAAGGGACTGCTATCGGCCAGAAGCGACGACAGCAGGTGTCTGTCAGCCACACGAGGGGCGACTTCAACCACAACAAGAGGAGCCCACGCGAAGGCTTCCCTTTAAAAGGGAGTTTTGGAACGGAGGGAGAGCTTCGAAAATCTAGAGGTTGGGGGAGAGAAAAGAAACTGTAAGCTTTTTCTTTGAATGAATTTCAAAATTTTCTTCTATAATTGAGGGTTTTCGAAATTAAGGTTTCACAATTGAAAAATTAGGGATTTGAGATTTCTATTAGAATTAGGGATTTCAGTTTTTTTTTTTTTATTTTGAAATCTTTGTAAAGAAAATTTGAAGCTGTAAAAGATTCTGGAATTTCAATAAGAACTTGAAGGCAAATTCTGAGGTAACCCTTAGCTTAATTTTCAGTTTCTATTTTCTGTTTATGATGTTTGATTTCATATGGGAACCAGATTGAGCTGGTTCCCTTTGTGTTTTTCTGCTTAGCTTTCTGTATAGTATAATCTGTTTATGCTTTGGGATATTCCTCTCTTTGTTTCTACTTTCAATTATGAAACATGTGATGTTGATATACTAGGATCTCATCTAGGATAGTGTAGTTGCTTTGTTGACTCTATTCTGGTTAGATGATAACAACATTTGGTGTGATTTCCCTTTATGCATGAATACAGTCCAATGGGTAGATGGTAGTGTGTGTTGCTGTGTGTTTTGCACACTGTATAAGGTTTTTTTTTAGTGTTGCTAATGTAATGTTTTTTCTAAGCCTACTTGTTGACGCTCGATTTGTGCACACCCCCGAAATTATCCGAGGATAATAAAGAGCCCCAAATTCGGAATTGACCTAATTCCTTTTCGGTTCGCTCTTTCCTCTTTTCCTAAAATATTTTCCTAATATTTTTAATCCTTTTCATGTTTAAAGGAATTCTCAAACTACCCTTCTAATTGCAAAAATATATTTATGTTTGTTGATGTATTTTATTTTCCAAATTGCAAAAATTGGAAATATAAAAAAAAAAGAAAAACAAATTAAAAAGAATTTAAATATGTTTATTTGCGATTTTAATCTTAAAAATCAATTTCAAGTTTAAAATTGCAAATTTTTATATTTTATTTGTAATTTCAATTTTTAATTGAAGTATGTGTTGTGTTTTTAGTTTTAATTAATTTTAAAAATTAATTAGAAGGGATTAATTGAGTTAATTTAAAGAAAATTAAAGAAAAGGATTAAATTGAAAAGAATTGAAAGTTTGCAAGAAAAGAAAGAAAGGAATGGAGGACTTGTTTGCAGACGGGCCAAAAGAATTGTGGGCCAAAGTCTAAATTCAGAAAATGCTGGGGAGGAAAGCCGGAGGCTGAGAAATTGCGGGTCAAAACGACCCGTCGTTTTGACCGAACGACGGAACGACAGAAAAGAAGCAGCGGCCGCGTTTCGTCAAAACGCCTGAACGACATGTCGTTTCACTTAAAGGAAAAACAAAAAAAAATAAAAAATAGAAAATGTAAACAGATCAACGAAGCCTTCGAATCAAATTGGGGAAACAAGCCCTAACAGACACAATCGAAAGGGAAAATCGATCGAAACAGGCGAGAACAGGGAATCGTTCGTTCCCAACCGAATTGAAGGAGAGAGAAGGGGCTCTGACGACGATGGAGACTAGAAGCGGCTGGAAGGGACAGAAAGCATTCAAAGCAAAGAAAAACGAGGCCTCTGGAGATAAGGCTGAGGGAACGTCTCGAAGAGACTGAAAGGCAGCTTCACGACAAAGGGAACGTGGCCACTCGAAGGCCATGAAGACCGCCTTTAAGAGGAAGAAGAAGCCACAGACAGAAGGGTTCGAGTTTTTGGGAAGAGAGTGCTTTCTGGGAAAATTTGTAAGTGTTCTTGGTTCAGAGCTTTGAATTCCTGTATTCAATTTGAGAGAATTTCATCTTTAATCTCTGTAATCGGGAGTGTGATTAGATTCTAGGGCTCCAATTAGGGATTAGGATTTTCGTTCATAAATTGGGGAAAACTAAACTGGGGGTTTCTGTTCTATAATTTAGGGTTTCAAAAATAGAAATTAGATTTAGAAATTATAAGAAGAAGCTGTAAAGAACATCAATTTGTAAAGATTGCTGGAATTGCAATAAAAGATTTGAAAGCTTGTTAAAGGTACACTCTGTTTATTATTCCAGTTTCAGTTTTCTTATTTCTTTTCTGTTGATGTTCAATATGTTTACTCTTTGTTGGGAACCCGATTGAGGGGTTATGTTCCTTCCTGATTTCTAAGTATTGTTTCTGAACTATTGCTTGTTTTAAGTCATGGTATTCTCTTCTGCTCCACTAATCTGTTCTGTTGAGGATCAATGTATGAATAATCTGTATGCTGAGTTTGTGCAGTTGCTTTTGAGTTCTTTTTGCCTTTTCAATAATAGTCATAACTTTGATGTCGATTCTTGTGACTGTTGCTGTTGTTGAGTATAGTTGGTCAACTATATTGTTTAAGTTATTAAAGTCATAACTTTGATGCTGCTGGATTTATGTTTGTTTGGTAGGGTTAGAAACGTTGGTTTGATTAAATAGCATGCATATTAGGCCTGATATTTGTCAAACTCAGTTCTGAGCTCTTATTTAAGTATTCCTGTTGAATAACTGTTGCTGTTTAAGATTTGGAATCACCAATGCTGTTCCTGTCTGTTGTTGGTTCTCTTCTCTAGCTTGTGTTGTTCTAGAGCTTCTGGAATATGAGTCTTGAGAGTCTTAGAAAATACCATGTTTCAGGGTTCTTTGTTAAACTGCTTCTATGTAGTTCATGCTGTTTCTGTGTTGATCCCCCCTGGAACTAGTAGTGTGGTTCCTGCAAGCTTTTCTACCCTGTGTGTGTTTCTATTTCATTACATGTTATGTATGGCATCTAGATTATTGGTAGAACGTATATAGGAGTGAGTATCATACATTGCTGCATTTCTGTTGACTCCTACTGTGTTAATGAGTCCACTGTTCAGTTTATTGTTTGATGAGTTATAATTCAGAAACAGTTTGTTTGATGAGTTCCTTAACTTGTTGAGCTCATTGCCTGTTGCTCCTATGTTTATATTTCTGTTCATAGTGTTCCTTTTTCAGCACTACTGTTTGTTTCCACATCCGGGCTTAAAGTATGTGTCCTTAGTTTCTTCTTGGACCTAGGATGCATGTTCCTCATTTCTAATACTTCTGCTTAGGTAGGCTTCTCTGTTTGCTTTCTGTTTTCAATTCTGTTTGGAATTAAGTAATTAAATCTTGCAACAATCTGTCTACTTTCCTGTTTGAAATATTGGATTTCTGCTTGGGTGACTGTATATTCATAGGCTGTCCAATATTTTTCATGTTCACATACTTGCTGTTGACTGCTTGTTGAATAAAAATGATTAAGGTCACTACCTGCATATGACATGAAGTTATTTCAGAAATGAGTTTAGTTGCATTTGACTTTGAAATCCAAAGATAGTATGTGTTGTTTGGATGGTTTTAGCTGCCTTTGAGATTGAAATGCATGATAGAAGAATTGACTCGAATGAATGACCCTTAGGCATAATGACATGTTAACATTTGAGGCTGTTGCATAGAGTGGATGTCCAGGGAATTATATATGCTTGGAGTCTGTGTGAAGGGGAAATGCATATAAGGGGCAGTTTGGTAATTTTACGAAGGTATAGGGACCAAGTTGTCGTTTTGCATGATCAGGTCCCAAATGTCGTTTTTGTATGTTTGTTCGACTGTTTAGTCAATTTGGTATGAATGTGGGACTGTTTTGATAAAACTTTCAAATTGGGGCAATTTGGTAATCTTCCAAACCTCGGGGACCAAAATGGTAATTTTCCCCTTTCGAACCAAAATGATAATTTGGCAAGTTTTGTATGTTTAAAACTGTTTTGCTGTTGTGTTTTGCAATAAAAACAATTTTTGGGGACTAAAATGTAATTTTGCAAAATGTGGGGACTAAAATGTAATTTTACACATTTTGTATTTATTTGTTTAAATGGCATGCTTAATATGTTTTATATGTTGTTTTGTGATGTTGTATGCGCCGAAAGGTAATTTTCCCTTCCGAGGGCCTATTTGTAATTTTCGTAAAGTTCGAGGACTTAATTGCAATTTTTCATACTTTGTCTTATATTACTTATTTTGGGCGCCGGGTTTAAATTCGGGAATAATTCGGGTAGAATGTAAATTTAGGAAATGCTTTGTAATTATTTTCTCCAGAAATCGGAGAAAGAATATTTTAGATTTAAGGGCTGTTTATTATTTCTGCAATTTAATTTCAGCATTTTATCGCTTTCTATAGATGTGATTTTTACAAACGACTTTTATCACCGGTTAGGAACATCGATAGTGGTTTTTCTCAAAATAACAGTCTTAACTTTAATTTCGGAAAATCAAATTTGGTTTTAGAGGCCGGTTTAAACCGGGCGTTAGTCGAAATTATAATTTCGGCTAACGTACCCTACCCGCTTACCCAAATCTTTTGGTTCGGATTTTTGTGCCTTATCCAAAATAAAAACGGAGTCAAACATTTTTAGGTTTTTCTTAAAAACCGGTTCCCGATATGGGTGGCGACTCAAAAACGATTTTAAGACCGATTAGTTTCGGCATTGCAACCAAAAACGGCTTTTATCGCCTTTGCCTGTTTTTCAGAAAACGAAAATGAAAATGAATCTTGCAAAAACGCTTTTGCTCATAAAAGGAACCGACCGCCGGCGGTTTGTCTGTTCGAAAAATCGGGCCGTCGACAGTTTGGCGACTCTGCTGGGAATATACAGTTGATCTCCGATTTTCTCACTGAATTTTTTACTGTAAAAACGGGTAAACTCTTTTTCAAAATAAAACCCAAATTGGTTTTCCGACTTTAAAGTTAAGACTTTTCAAATAAATCGCTCGGTGATTTTTGTCGTTTGTTGTCTGTTTTACCGCTTTCCTTATCAACTGTTTAGGAAATTGCATTGCATACTTCAGCATCTTCTATCTTCATTCTACCCTTATCGCCCTCTGATAAAATTATCAGTGCGATCGGTTGCTGCTTTCCCGAAAATTTTCGGATACACTAGCCGGAGTACTGATAATTATTATGACCGTAAGTCTCGTACCTCCGGGTATATAAAAAGGTTAAGGCCTCCAAAGCCGAAACCTCGCTTACGGAACTCGAGACTTGTCAAACCCGACTCAGCCCACATATAGTTGACCGTAGCTACTTCCGTTTAGGAAATTACCCAATTTGATGTGCTGTTGTCGTGAAACATCATCCTAAATGTGAGAGTTATCGTCAATCTCAAAGTCCCCCGCTGACTGTCGAGATTTCAAACCAAAAATCCTAGGATTTTTAGATGTCGGAATTTTTGACCAATCGAATTCGTGTGCGGGTGATATAAGGGTGGAGTACA